>APFE030541056.1:178986-286579 GCA_000404065.3 Pinus taeda | reverse complement strand
AACAAAGGAGAATACAACCAGCATCCTGACGTCAAGTCCTCCTTTGGCTGGGTGCTCAGCTACACAAGTCTTGCAAAGATTGAGGGGATGAGGGACAAGCCTCTCTCTCTTTGGTGACAAGATCTCCTTACTTAGGTTAAGCCTTATGGACACAAAGAAGGCTCTTGCAACTCTAATCTCTTGATATCTTCCTTTCAGCACAAGTATTACCACCACTAGAACTAGAACTAGCTTGCTCAAGCCATGGAGACAAGCTTTTATAGATGAAAAGGAAGGGATAAGATCAATCACAACAATAATGGATTTGGCTTCATCACTTGGAAACTTCTATGGAATGGTGGCAAACCACTTCCCATTCAAGGAGATTCGAAGCCAAACCATCCTCACTTAACTTGGATTCAGTTGGTGAATGAGTTGGATAGATCTTTCGGAGGTGGATTGGTTAAAAACTTTGCCCAAAAAGGTTGGCGATATTGCGACTCTGGGACAGAGTGCTAATGGCGTGCCCCTTTTATAGGATTTTCCCCATTGGCGTGGGCAGGACACAGTGGGCCAGCATTAATGTAAAAAGGGATATTTTTAAAGGCAAGGTGCAGGAGATTTCTTCAGGGCATATGAAGCTCATGTTCAGAGGTGAATGATGCAAGTGGTTTCAAGTCTTGTCGCTTCTCACAAGTCCCGGAATGAGTCCTCCAAGATGCAAGAGAGGGGTAACAGGGACGGTGACAAATGGTGACAAATTACTGTGTAACAATACTCAACCTCCCTCTGATACCTCAAATAATCCTAATTCACAAGACATCTTATCCTTCTCTGTCTCGTGTCGATGATGTGGGAAACGTTATGGCCCACCTTCGATCAAGGTCGCTTCCTGTCGACTTTAGCTCATTATCCAGGAAGTTAACCTAGAGACTCCCTTCAGGTGCCTTGGAGCCTGCATGCCTCAATGGAAAGTTCTTCATGCTCAACGCAAGGTTTTCATCATTGGCCTTTGATCGAATGATTCTACGGGTGTTCGACACTAGCTCACTGATTCACACGCCGTAGATTGTACCTTTAGTACCTTGAGGACCATTGTCATTATTGGTGGTACCTCTCGCGTCTATTAACAGTTTTCATCATTAACTGGTAATCAGACAATGTTCCTGCATGTTCGACTTTGACTCCCATATTTGCATGCTTGAACTTGTACTTTGTTCAGGTTGAGATGGAGCGCAAGACCCTAGATTTTGTCTGTTGGGATCTAGGTTGCGATTTTGTGGATTATTATGATCATTACATGACTCATTCACTATATGGCTGCGAACATGCCTGAGTCTATTTATCAATCCTTCCCGGATGGCTGCGCCCATACCTTGGATATAGATTTTTATGTCCTCTGTTATGGATGGCTGCGCCCATACCACATACATCATGTACTTGAGATATCAGTTGTACTTCTCCACGCAGGTTCTCCAACGACAGTGTTTTCGGTTGGCCATGTTCTTGTAAAGCATTTCACCCCTCTCTCTCTCTCAGGCCTCATGCTTTAGGGGGCATCTGTTACACAGCAATTTGTCACCGTCCCTGTTACCCCTTCTCCCGCATCTTGGAGGACTCATTCTGGGACCTGTGAGAAGTGACATGACCTGGAAACACTTGCATTGTATTCCCCTAGACATGAACTTCATATGCCCTGTAGACACCTTCTGCAAAATACCCATAAAAATATCCCTTTTTCCATTGGCGCGGTTTCACTGTGTATCACTCACGCCAATGGGGGAAATCCTCCAAAGAGGATGCGCCAGCTGGCGCTCTGTCTCATAGTTGCACTCGCGCCAGCCCAGTTGGGTAATGTTTTTAACAAACAAACCTCTGAAGGTTCTTCCTAACCCACTCATAAACTGAATCCATCTTGAGTTGGTTTAGTTTGGCTTCAAATCTCCATAGAAGGGAAGTTGTTTGCGACCTTCTAATGGAAGTTTCTTAGTGATAAAGCAAACCCCATGAATATTGTGGAAAATCCTAACTCCTTCCCCTCTATTTATAAAAGCTTGTCCTTTTTCCTTTGACAAGTTAGTTCCAAGTTCTAGTTTTGAAGTCCCAAAGTCTGAGAATTGCTAAGTTCATGCTGCAAGAAGCCTTCTTCATTCCCATAAGGCTAAATCTAAAGTGAGGAGATTCTTGTCCAAATAACCAAGGAGAGAGAGGTTTTTTCCCCATTCCCAACAAGCTTTGCAAGGAATGTGCTGCTGATCACCTAGACAAAGGAGGATTTGACGTCAAAACTATGGTTGTATTCTTCTTTGTTTATCAATAATAGATGACTATCATTATGGTTCCACTCTTATTGTCTTTGTAATGATGATTGAGTTATATCCCTTCTGACTGATATACAGTTGCATCTATTGGATTTTACGCTTGTGTTTGTGTCGTTCTTTGCATGTGCAGGTGTCCGTTCACGGGAATCGTGGGGATCGTGACCAGCGGGAGCAAAGGAACGTGAGCGTCGACTTTTCCACGAGTACTAGCATTGGAATCCAGGTAGGCCCTCATCATTGGTCTTTGATTTGAAATTAGGAACCTGCGTGTTACCGTTGTTTTATTGTTGCTTAACCCCATTTAGGCTAGTAGGGATCACCTCTGTCCGTAGAGGGGATTTACCTCCACAACACTGACATCGCTAGTGGGCAATGTAGCCAGTTAGATCGTCGCTAGAAATAGCAAGTAGCCTCGTGCGGGAGCATGAAATTGGACCGTCGTGGGAAACAGATGTACTTCCACACTGGAAGCATGGATGGACTATTTATGACCACTATTCATCGCGTATATTAAGTCCATTCTCGTGATGAGGCAGAAAACTTAGGAAAAGTGGGTCACTTGGAAACATAACAGAGTATTTGTTCAGTATGAGCATGTTTTACTTGGACACATGACACAGTAGAAAGACTGGGGTGAAGGCAGTGACAAATTACTATGTAACAGATGCCCCCTAAAGTATGAAGCCCGAGAGAGTGGGGGGGGTGAAACGCTTTACGAAACTGGCTGAGTTGGAACACCATCTGGAAGAACCTACAGGCGTAAGTACAACTAATATCTCTGATAGTGAAATACATGTGGTCTAGGCATGGGCGCAACGATCCAAAAGACATACGAACTAGGTCTGTGGTATGGATGCAACCATCTAACTAATAAGACCATATATAATGATAAAGGTATGGTTGTAGCCATCCATGAAGACTTAGGTATGGTCGTAGCCATCCATCAGTGAGTCATGTAATCACGAACCAATCCACGTACCTCAAACATGTGTAATCTGAGTTCGGGGTCTTGAAACCCAACCGACCATAGTAAAAATTCCAGCATGTGAATAGATTTGTTGAGGTCAAGCATGATAGAAAGTCGCTTTATTACCAGTTGATGATGAAAACCGTTAACAAGCGCGAGAGAAACCACCAATAATGCCAATGGTTCTCAAGGTACTGTCTAGTACAATCCACAAAGTGTGAAGAATGAGCTAAAGTTGAACACTCATGGAATCACCCAATCGGCGACTAATGATGAAAGTCGGTCGTCAGGCACAAAGAGCTCGCCATTGAGGCATGCAAGCTCCAAGGTACTAGTGGGGATCTCTAGATCAGTCTCCTGGATAATGAGATGATGTCGACAAGAGACAATCTGTCACAGGAGGGCCATAATGTTTCCCCCATCAATGACATGAGATAGGGAACAAGTGGTAGATGGTGAAACAGAGTATCAGAGGAGGAGGTAAGGATGTAAACTGTAGAAAGATTATACTCTTGAACATGTCGGTGACACGACGGAGAGTGGCAACATTTAGGTACCAAAGGACCAGGGGCTTGATGGAAACAACATGGATCAGATGGAATGAGGCTAAATGGGAACCCAAACCCGTGGATGGACAAATGACGATGTATGGATATCCAAACCCAACAAGAAGCAAAAGTGTCGATGTTCAAGAGTGACTAACTGCCATAGACAATCAATGATGATTTCCAAATTTTCCCCCACCATTGATAGCAACTACCCAAATTATTTTTGAAAACAAGCTTGAAGGGAATAGCATGTGCTTATAATATAAGTTCGACCTTCTGTCAAATCCAACCTAGAAATATTTTAACGAGCCCTAGGGAGGAGAAGCTCGAGTCTCATCATGGTGACGAGCCCAATGTCATCAGGGTTTAACGAGTCTGACGTAGGCAAAACTCGGAGTCTTTTTCATGTTTAGAGAGTTTGAAAAAGACATGAAAAAGAAAAATCCAAGGGGGTCCTTTTTCATAGATTTTTGTCCCTCGAGCTCGAAAAAGTATAAAACAATACTCGAGAGAACCGCTTGACCATTACGATCAAGTAGTACTTTTCGTAATTAGTGGCCTTGATCCAAAAAAGCAGAAAAGCGATTGAAGATACGTCATTTCATAACCAATATCGGACCTGAAACAACAAAAGCTTGGCAATCTTTTCACATTTACATGGTCGAAAAAGAGCTTAAAGCAGACCGCCTCTCATTTCGTTTAACGAGTCGAAAGGGAAAATCCTGCTATCTTTTTGTCTTTTAAGTCAGAAAAGAGCGTTAAAGAAGACTTTATGGATCAAGTGCACATGAAGTACGACATAAATCCACCACCTGTAGTTCTACACAAAATGCGTCAAACGTAAAACCCATTCGACATACATGATGAATATATGCGGAAACACAGTTAAAAACCAAAAAATCCAATTAACCATGCAATAAAAATGGAAAAAATCCACATTCTAAAGTAAAGGTTTTAATATTTCAAAAAATTACTATAAAGGGGGGGTAATTCATTTTTTTTTACCATTTGCACTGTTTGTTTTACCTTGAAGCATTTGGAGCACCAACCTAAGCAAAGTTCTCAAGCTGATTCTGGTCTCATCCATCTGCGGTTTGTCATGAAACCTCAACCAAGTAAGCACATTTCCCCCTGCACTTCATTTTAGTGGTTTTTTTATGAAATTTAGCATTAGGTAGGTGAATTTAGATGAATTTTTGAATCAAAGTTCGCCTCTTAGTCGTCGCAGGAAAGTCGCTCGAGTCCGCGATGACCGAGCATGATTTACACGTAGCACCTTCGGATCGTCGTGAGAATTTGATGTATTCTCGCGATGATCGCGAAAAAAATGAACTATGAATTGAGCGTCATCGCGGCTTTTTTAAAAACAGTCGCGATGGTGACGTGAAATTAACTTTTTGTGTAAATTATGAATTCAAATTTACAAAAGAAGTTCTAATTCATTTTTTCTTGTCATGCAGGCACCGTGGCATTTGTTTGGCAGGAACGAACTAACAATGTCAACGATGAGGAAGCCTTCGCTGAGGTTGGGTGCCAAAATGCTTTACATGCATGCGGGTTGCTAAAATTCTTCCTTACTCCACACCTTCAGGCCCAACCCGATTTGTTAGAGCTGATAATCCGTGCCTGGAACCTAACAGACAAAAAATTCATAATCCAGGGCAGAGACATTGAGTTCGATGCTACGAACATATAGTTCCTCACCGAATTGTCTTTTCGTGGTGAGAGGCCGATCCTAGAAGGCCAACGGACTGGGAGCGAATCACTAGACATCTTGATGGCATGAGTGTGCCCACGGGCATGCAAATCAAAGAGTGGGTAGGTGGAAATTTCGATGATGGAAGACTTGGTTCTTTGTGCAATTCTATTTATGGTCACAAGGGCAGCAAGCTCCCAAGCCGAACATGAGGAAAAAAAGACCCAACTCAGTTGGCTCTTGAATGCATCAATCCAACCATGTTCAACTGGGTGGAAACAGTTGCGGGATATGGACTTGGACCTGCCCAGACTGCGGGAGACAAGGATCACACGGTGGGCACATGTTATGCCACGAGGAGGTGGCGAACGACCAGTGTCGTGGGGGACATTGTTCCATGAGTGGCTGGAACGCCAGACGATCTTCATCAAGGACTGGCCATATGCTGGTATGGACTTTTGTGGAGACCCTGACATGCAGCTGCCCACTGGCGAGCAATGGGACGATGGCGGTAAAACACTTGATCATACTATTTTTTTATTTTATCGTTTATGATGTTTTTTCAGATTTCTCATGCATATGTCCTAATGATGTACTCTATGGTATTGGCAGATGTGGGACTAGTGAGGCCTGTAGGACTGGCTCCAGAGGCGTGGAGAGATCCACAGGGCATTAGAGAGCTAGCCTTGGTTCCTCCAGCTGGCGATTTGTTAGAGACAATGGCCCAAAATCTTGAGGGCCTAACAGTAGGGATCCCTGATTACATGGGGATCGAGGAGGTCCCCATAGAGTTTTAGATTCATACAGTAGGGGTGATACCCAGGGTACACTGACTGTTGAGGCGGGTTGCATGAGCGGTGTTGTGCTATAGGGAGCATAACCCACCGCAGTAGACACCTAGGTTTTATTTCCTGCTGATTTTTTGAGAGACATGTGTCTCGGATGTACGGAGAACAAAGACTCTATTTAGACATACACACTTATTTTTTGAGTGCCTCGGTGTGCGACACAAGATATATATATATATATATATATACATATTCCTATGGTTCATTATTGTGTTCTGAATGCTTCTATATGCTATTTTGATTACATGTTACGCAAATGTCTGTCTAATGCATGGTTTGCTAATGCATCAGTTAACGTGTTTAATCTTCTGGGAATGTGTTGATATGTAATAAAATCAAAATTCCTTTCTAACAATTTAACACGTAAATACAACCTTAAAATCCGATGATCTCTAACGGAATAACACCCATTAAGCTGGTGGACGACAAGCTGAGAATCTAGATTCACATCCAATGAACGAATGCCGAGGTTAATAGCCTCGGTCAATAATTCAATAACAACACTATATTCGACAACATTGTTTGTGGTACAACCCAGACAAACACCTTGAAGGTCTACTAACTCACCGTGAGGATCATAGATCACCAATGTCGCAGAAGAAAGGTTGCGTGTACTGTGGCAGGCACCATCAACAAAACCAACGTAAGGTGTACCAGACATCTGCATAAGAAGAAAAAAGACACAATAAGCGACAATTATGCCTACACACCAAGCCAGACATGAAAATACACACACAACACACTTGCTGAAAACACACGTATGTACAAATCAGAATGCATGAGTTTCATGCATAATATTTTTTTAGATAAAGCCCATTTCGGGGCTTATCTAAAGGGCTCCCTTCATAATCAATCAGCTCATAGGCCCCTTTTTGCAAGGCTCGCTTTACAATATAAGGCCCCTGCCACATAGGCTCAAATTTGCCTACCCCCAGCTTATCATTTTCTTGATCATAATGTTAGGATATTCCGACACATAGGAAATAGTTAAGTTCAACTTGGTCTAGTATAGAGTTAGGTATAGAGTTAGGTAAAGTGTGTTTCTTTACCGTTGTACATTTTGTAACTTACAATCCGACGGTCACGATATGTAGTGATCCGACGGTTCATTCTCTCCTCGGTATTACCGACACTTGATCCGTGGCTTGACACCCGATTGGTCCATGAATTCTATTTAAAGCGTATGGAGGGTCATTTGTAGGTTAACCGTGCATGAGAGAAGCTTATGTAAATTTTCATTCTTTTATTAATAAATTGCCTGTAGTAGCCACGTTGGCACAGGCCGTGGACTGTTTCCCTCTCTGAGGGTTTTAACCACGTCAAAATACTGATGTATTGATCTATGATCTGTTTGTGAGCGGTGTCCTTTTGGTGTTCTGTCTGAGGAACTTACCCTGTAAATTCCTACAGAAGCCACCCTGGGAGGCCCTCAAACCGAGGATGACCTGATTGACAATTTGATTCAAAATCCACCTCCCAGTGTGCTACCATTGGAGGAGTTGGTCGAAGGTACCCAAGCCAGCACTGTAGTAGACCTCTGTGTGGCTGATCCGACCTCTCCCAGAGTTAAGAATGTGGAATTTGACCATGAAAGAACCTTAAAGATCAGCTCATCCCTACCCCCTTCTCAAGAAAAGGAGCTGTGTAGCCTTGTGAACTGCCATTTGGATGCTTTCACTTGGAGCCATAAGGAGATGAAAGGGGTCCACCCTTCGGTCTGTACCCATCACATTTCCATTAAAGAGGATTATAAACCAGTGAGGCAGCCTTAGAGGAGAATGAATCTAGCACTTAAGGACATTGTTAAAGAGGAATTGCAAAAGTTGCTGGATGTAGTATTCATCTACCCCATCTCTGACAACGAATGGGTTTCTCCTTTAGTGCTTATGCCCAAGAAAAATGGGAAGTGGAGAATATATGTAGATTATTGAGAACTGAAAAAAGTCACCAAGAAGGACCATTTCGCTTTGCCTTTCATAGATCAAGTGTTAGATGGGATGGCAGGGGAGAAGTTCTTTTCTTTTCTAGATGGGTTCAGTGGGTATAATCAGGTCCAAATTAGCCCGGAAGACCAAGATAACACCACTTTCACTTTTCAATGGGGTACCTTTGCCTACCGGGTCCTTCCCTTTGGGCTATGTAATGCCCCTGCCACTTTCCAGAGAGCATCACTAAGCATATTTGCTGAGATGGTTCAAGATTCGGTGGGAATCTATATGGATGACTTTACTCCTTACAGGTCCAACTTCCAAGAGGCATTGACTAACCTTGGTAAAGTTTTAACCAAGTGTATTGAAATGAACCTATCCCTCAATCCTGAAAAATGTGAATTCCTGATGACTAAAGGGACCATGCTAGGTCGTACCATTTCTCAACAAGGATTACAAGTGGATCCTAACAAAATTGCTATCATTCAAAAGGTTCTGACTCCTCAAAAGGTAAAAGATGTTCAGAGTTTTCTAGGCTTAGCAAGATATTGTAGAAGATTCATTAAAGATTTTGGTAAACTAGCCTCGCCATTGTTTGTTATTTTGGGAAAAGATGTGTAGTTTATATGGACTGACAACTGTCAAGAGTCTCTGGATGAGTTGAAAGATAATTTGGTAACCGCCCCAATCTTGAGAGGTCCAAACTGGGCCCTACCTTTCCACATCCACACTAATGCCTCGAACAAAACCATAGTGGCAGCCTTAGGAGAAGTTGAGGAGAAGCTACCATATGCCATATACTTTGTCAGCAAAACCCTGTCCAAGGCAGAATTAAACTATATTATGACCGAAAAAGAGCTCCTAGCTGTAGTCCATTCCCTAAACAAGTTCAGACACTACATCGCTGGTTATCAAACATTTGTACACACTAATCATGCTGCAATTAGGTATCTGATGAATAAACCTAATGTAAGTTCTCGTATCATTAGATAGTAACTATTATTGCAGCAATTTGATTTGACCATTGTTGACAAGCCAGACAAGGAAAATGTTGTTGCTGATTTTCTGTCTAGATTAGATTTTCCTGCAGGTGAAGAAGGGACGATAGATGATCAAATGCCAGATGAACACCTGTTCGCTATTTCAGTACTCTCTCCATGGTTTGTTGATATAGTAAATTACTTGGTTTTATCACAGCTCCCTACACACCTATCCTCAAAAGAGAAGAGCAAAATTGTGAGGAAAAGTGCCCCATTCACATGGATTGGGGGCAACCTCTGTCAGGGAGGAGGAAGTTTTTGACATCCTCCTAACCTGTCATGATGGATTGTGTGGAGGCCACTTTGCAGCAAAAAGGATCACCTTCAAAATTCTACAGGTAGGCTACTATTAGCCCACTCTTCATCAAGATGTCAGAAGATACATCAGCGAATGTGACCGATGTGAGAGGATGGGGAAACCAACTTTGTGGGATGAAATGCCCCTCCAACCTCAAGTGACTTTCGAGCCATTTCAGAAGTGGGGAATGGACTTTGTGGGTCCTATCAATCCTCCTTCAAATCAAAATTCTTACATCATTGTGTGCACGGACTACCTGACAAAGTGGGCAGAGACAAAGGCAATCAAGGCAGCGACAGAAGAAAAAGTGGTTGAGTTTTTCACGGAAAATCTCTTCTACAAGTTTGGCTACCCAAGAGAATTAGTCACAGATCAAAGAAGTTAGTTCACCTCTAACCCGATTGAAGACCTGCTCGCTTATCATAAGATTAAGCATAAAACCTCCACCACTTATCATCCGCAAGAAAATGGGCAGGTGGAAGTCACTAATAGGACTTTGGAAGGGATTTTGACTAAAGTGGTCAGCAGTGGTAGAAAATATTGGGCAGATCGCTTGGTTGAGGCCACCTGGGCCTACAACACCACTTGGAAAACTACAACAGGTTTCACACCTTATGAGCTAGTCTACGGGAAGAAGGTTTTGTTGTCTATAGAATTTGAGTACAACACATTGAGGTTGGTAGCTCAGCTGGACCTAGGCCTTAGCCATGCACGACAAGAAAGGTTACTACAGCTCAACGGATTGGATGAACAGAGAATGCAGGCCCTCCTCCACTCAGAAGTGGTCCAACTCTAGAGAAAGATATGGCGTGACTGGCACCTTAATGAAAAGTAATTTCACCGAGGAGATTGGGCACTACTATATGACTCGAGATACAAGGATTTCAAGGGGAGGCTAAGGACAAGGTGGCTGGGACCATATATAGTGGAAAAATGCAATGACAATGCTTCAGTCCTTATCAAGACCATTGATGAGGAAGCCATCCCTATGCTTGTCAACGGGTATCGATTGAAAATCTATAGGAAGCCACTTTCTAAGTAGGAGTTCATTGAAATGCTGGACAAATCAATGCTGGTAGTGGAGCAGGGCCTTGTCTCTACTCCACCCACACCTTGATCATTAAAAAAACAGTAATGAAAAGAAAAGAAAAAAATAGAAAAAGAATAAAAAGATCCTTGGGTGAAAACCTCTTAGAGGCGCCCGGGGCATATAGTGAGGGTGAAAACCTCCTGGAGGCACACCATATTTCTCTCTCTCTCTCTATAAAAAAAAAAAAGAGGAAAAAGAAAATACAAAGAAAAAAGACAAGGAATAGACCTAATTTTTGTTGAATAATTGCAGGTTGTAGGGAAGACATTGCAGGTAAGGAGGTTCGCACAAAAAAAGGACAGAGGTCAGCACCATGCTGCAAGCACCCCTCACAAACATTTCCTCCATGACCACTCCTCTTTCCTAAGATTTGATCACATTCGGGTTAAGATTCCACCTTCTACAGGAAGTTCTGGGCCTTCTACAGGAAGTTCTATATCTTCTACAGGAAGATCCTGTAGAACCTTCGGACAAGCCAGAATTGATATTGGAAGAGAATCAAAAGGTTGGAATCTACCTGTTAGGCCTACAAACACCCTTGTTTCTGTCCATCACCATATGTCACCCTGTTTAATCTCTTTACACCTCCGTTGCACCCATCTTTTTATTTGTTCCTGCACAGTCACACAAGAAAACCTTGTTTTCTGCATACTACTAGCAAGAACTTTTAGTCACAAATCAATCAGTAGTATCTCGCTCACCATACTTGTCAATCTCCATCTGGACTCCTCATCTGCCAAATCCCTCGTTAGCAGGATGGCCCTGCTCATTTTAGCTTGCATCCCAGGAGGAGAAGCAGCTACAAGACATACCACAGGAATCCTGTAGCAGCTGATGCCTCTGGAAGGCATACTCTGGAGACAGAGATAGCCTAAAATGACAACTGAAACATGCAAAGGGCTCATCTAGAACGTGAGAGTATCATCAGCAGCTGAAGCCAAGCAAAACCTGTGCATGCAGCGACAACAAACAAAGGAATGGGTTCCAAAACCCATGCATGCAACATGAACAAATGAAGGTATGGGTTCCAACACCCGTGCATGAAGTAGTAGCAAACGAAGGAGTGGTTTTAAGACACACAGTCTGCATAACGCGGCTATGACCACACATGTAAGTTCCTAAACTCATTCGTCAATTGCATAAACTATATTTTAAAAGTTGCATGCCTATGGAAATGGTTCAGATTGAATGGAATCAGTGGCGACTCAACTGGACACCCTTGACTAGTTACATAGCCTCGTGGGATTCGAACGAGCCTAGTTACATTCAAAATTGCCGACGAGAACCCTTGATCTCACCTCTCCCTCCTTGGGACCATAAGCTGAGACCAAGGTATCCTTGCTGCCACAAAAACACTGTTCTTACTTCTTCATACAATTGCTAGTGTTAGATTCTCAGTTGCAAAAGTTGGTACCATTTGTGATTACATGCTTGGATCCATTCTTTCTTAGTTATCATAGTCATCTTACATGATTTTCTACCAATATATTTTTGTTCATCATGGTCACTGGTTTCTACGTAAAAATAGCTAGATCTTTGGTTTGCATAGTCTTTGTTTGGCCAATTTTGGAGAATAGTGTGCAGAACACTTGTGGTACATTCCTGCCTACCCTTCCTCCATCAACACAACCTACTCCATCACATAACTTAGATTCTTACCCTTCATTTACCACATTTTCCCACTTTGCCCTAATTTCTACATTCTTGTGCATCATTGCTCCCTCCATCCTCGAACAAATGCAATCACCTTAATCACTCCTTAGCCTCATTCACCAGGTCCTAGACCTCTTCACACCCTCATCCAACCTCCATCTCCACTTCTCCACCTTTGTTCCACAATCAACCCTCCAAAATCCCCTTTCGAAACATCCTGTAGAACCCTTGCAGACTTCCTGTAGAAGCTCACGAGAGCGGTTTCTTGAGACTTGAACAGTGTGAAACTCTCTCGATGCATTATAGGGACTCCTTAGGCCGTCTTCTCACCTTCCCAACCTCCTACAAGCATCCTCGCCATTTCCTTTCACCAATCCACCTCTGCACAGTCAAAAATAGTTAAAACATATGCAAAATAATTCTACAAGAGCACTCAAAAATACAAAAATATGTTCCTCTTCAGATTTCTCTTTAGATGTAGCTTAGACACATGCGCGTAGCATTCCCAAGAGTCAATGCCATCCCTTACTGTATCTTTCATCCTTTTCCTTACACCAGTAGGGTTAATCGGTAAAACTACGATTTGCTAGGGTTTGCATTTCCTTTCCACTTTTCGCTTCTTTCTTCAAGTAGATTATCCTCTGTTCAGTTAGCTTTCATCCATCACATTTAAAAGCTTCTTCTCAGAGCTCATAGAAGTTGGCTTAAGCTCCTAGTGGACTTGTGCCAGCTGATCAAGTGTGGCCTGCGACAAGAGCTAGTGCTTGTGCATATAGCACCGTCGCTTCCAAGTTTGTTACGAACTACTGGGTTGATAAAAGTAAAGAAGGCAATCCCAAGAGTTGCAACATTATTGCTGCAATCGTGGAGCCCACCATATTTTTGGCACCATTGCCGGGGAAGCATCAGAGTATTTGTGATTACTACTTTTCTTCTATTTTTCCATACAATCTTCTGCTAAGTAGTTTATTTCAGCAAGCGTAGAGTAAATTGTTTCATTTCCATTCTACAATTTCATTTCTGCAAAAGTAGATTAGACATTTCCTACTTTCATAGATTAGCATTTCAATTCTACAATTTCAATTCCACAAGCGTAGATTAGCATTTCAATTTCGCAATTTCAATTCTGCAAGCGTAGCCCAGCACTTCATTCCTGCAATTTCATTTCAGCAACATAGATTAGTCATTTCCTGCTTTCATTTCAATTCTGCATTTTCATTTCAGCAAGATATATTTTAGTTAGTTTCAGTTCGATGTATTTCAGTTTTGCAAGTACAAGCAGAAAAAAAAAATCAAAAATCAGCTAGAAATATTCCCTTTCATGCTTCGTAGGAACAAAGACAAAACAGGAAAATTCTTACCCAACACCCCCACTACATCACTAAGTCACCCTTCTCTCTTCTTCAGTGGCAGTGATCAAAAATAACCTATTGGGGAAACTCCAGGGATATACAAAGATCCTATAATAGAAGAAGAGTAAGAGAACATTCCTCTTGAGACCATGGATGAACACATAAACGATATGGGGGATGAGGATAGAATAGAAGTTGCCTTTCCCATCCGAGAGACCAATGGGGACACGAAAAATGAAAAACATAAGTCCTCCAACCTTACCTCACTTCCATGGATTGACCACTGAAGACCCTGATACCATCTTGTTTGAGTTTGCCATCCTTTATCAAACTTATGACTCTGCAGAAGATGAGCAAAAGTTGAAACTCTTTCCCTCTACCCTCAAGGATGTAACCCTACGCTTGTTCATGGGGTTACGTGGAAACAGGATCACAAATTGCGCTCAAATGCAACAAGCCTTTAACAACAAATACTGGGACTACTGTAGGTCAAAGGAAACGAAGAAAGAATTCTTTCAGATGACCATGGGAAGTGATGAATCTTTAGAATACTATGAAGAAAGGTTCCAACTTAGTTATAAAAGGGCCAGGTGCACACATGACCTTGAATCTCTGAAGTTGGTGCTGCTCCAAGGAGTCCCTGAAGACCTTCTAGATACACTCCATTTGCTAGCTGGTGGAGACATCTAGCAACTACCTTATGAGGACATAAAGACTGTGTTTAGAAACCACTCTAGGGCAGCCCAGAAAAGAGGTAGGGGGAATCCACTTCTATCTAGTGCCACCTTCTCCAAACATGAGTTCACAAATCAGATGGAAGACCTTAAAACTGAGGTTAGACATATAATTTCCATGCAACTTGATACTTTCTGAATCCAACAGAGGGAAGAGGAAGTTGATTGTGCTTTGGCCATCTTTTGTCCCAGATGTACAAGGAAGCATCCTAAGAACAAGTGTCCATTGCACTCAGTAGAGGTGTGTTTCGTTTGTGAGGAATACCACCCTACAAACCAATGCCCAACCTTACCTGGACTTAAAGCCATCTACCAAGGGGTTGAGGGAGCCACTGAACCACTATACCTCCTCAACCAAAGGAGGCCACATGGATCCAGACATTACCAACAGGGGATGCAAGGGACATCCCAAACTTATTACCATCCCAACCAATCCGCTCATATACCTTCTTGGGGTCCCCCTGCTCATCCTTCCTGGTCCGTACCTCCTCCTTGGTTTTATCCATCTCAATACCATACTCAACCTGCTGCTCATTCATTTCACTCTCATGTTCAGCCACAACCTTAGTGGAATGCGCCTCAACCGGGGTGGAGGCTCCAATACAACTCTCCTCCCACTATTTTTCCTCCACCACCTGCTCAACCTCAACCATTACCTCTTGCTCCTCCAAGACAACCCCAGATACCTGCTCAAACGAATCCAAACCCCAATAACGGACGAGCCCAACAGGTATATACTGGAGAGACAACATGACCTACCTACGGTATGGAGATTCAGGAGATCAGCCTACGATCTAAGAAGGTCCTTCCAGATCGCCAACCTCCTCCACCAGAGGATGAGGAAGAGAAACAAAAAAGTGAACCCAAAGCCATTCCACCCTTTCCTGAGAGACTAACGGTAACGACACAACCAAACCCAGAGGAGACTGAACTTCTAGGAGAACTTAAACAGTTGTGTGTGAAAATACCACTTCTCCAGGCCATAAAATATGTACCAATATACAACAAATTGATCATGGAGAAGTGTTTTAGGCACCCAGCGGGGCGCAAGAGAGATGCCCCAACTATCAATGTCATAGGACAACTGTCCGATCTGATGTTGGGACAAGTAACCTGTCCAAAATATTTATACCCTGTCAGTCCTGTATTTGATGTCCACATAAATGGCACCATAATCCCCCACACCCTGATTGATCTAGGGGTTTCCATTAATGTGATGACCAAGCACACTATGCTCAAACTTAACCTTCAGGGTTCCCTAAGGAAGACCTCGATAGTACTGTAGTTAACAGACCACTTCACCGTGACTCCCGAAGGGATTGTGGAGGATGTCATGGTCTCTGTTGATTCATGGGAATACCTTGTGGACTTCTTGGTCCTTCAGCCAAAGCCAAAACTCACTAGACATCCCCTCATTTTTGGAAGGCCTTGGTTAGCTACCGCAGATGCTTACATCAGTTGTCGAGCTGGGAGCATGACCATCAAGAATGGGCCTATGTCCAAGCAGCTAGTCCTATATCCTCCTGCCCAACCTCTGCTAGAACATGAATTACCTCTTTGGTTGGAGGAGGGAGATGAGGATGAAGTCTACTCTACACCAGTGTGCACAGTGGAAGCCACCCTGGGAGGCCCTCAAACCGAGGATGACCTGATTGAGAATTTGATTCGAAATTCGCCTCCCTGTGTGCTGCCATTGGAGGAGTTGGTGGAAGGTACCCAAGCCAGCACTGTAGTAGACCTCTGTGTGGCTGATCCGACCTCTCCCAGAGTTAAGAATGTGGAATTTGACCCTGAAAGAACCTTAAAGATCAGCTCATCCCTATCCCCTTCTCAGGAAAAGGAGCTGTGTTGCCTTCTGAACTGCCATTTGGATGCTTTCACTTGGAGCTATAAGGAGATGAAAGGGGTCCACCCTTCGGTCTGTACCCATCACATTTCCATTAAAGAGGATTATAAACCAGTGAGGCAGCCTCAGAGGAGAATGAATCTAGCACTTAAGGACATTGTTAAAGAGGAATTGCAAAAGTTGTTGGACACAGTATTCATCTACCCCATCTCTGACAGCGAATGGGTTTCTCCTTTGGTGCTTATGCCCAAGAAAAATGGGAAGTGGAGAATATGTGTAGATTATTGAGAACTGAACAAAGTCACCAAGAAGGACCATTTCCCTTTGCCTTTCATAGATCAAGTGTTAGATGGGCTCGCAGGAGAGAAGTTCTTTTCTTTCCTAGATGGGTTCAATGGGTATAATCACATCCAAATTAGCCCAGAAGACCAAGATAACACCACTTTCACTTGTCAATGGGGTACATTTTCCTACCGGGACCTTCCCTTTGGGCTATGTAATGCCCCTGCCACTTTCCAGAGAGCAGTACTAAGCATATTCGCTGAGCTGGTTCATGATTCGGTGGAAATCTATATGGATGACTTTACTCCTTACAGGTCCAACTTCCAAGAAGCATTGACTAACCTAGGAAAATTTTTAACCAAGTGTATTGAAATGAACCTATCCCTCAATCCTAAAAAATGTGAATTCCTGATGACTGAAGGGACCATGCTAGGTAGTACCATTTCTCAACAAGGATTAGATGTGGATCTTAACAAAATTGCTATCATTCAAAGGTTCCACCTCCTCGAAAGGTAAAAGATGTTTAGTGTTTTCTAGGCTTAGCAAGATATTATAGAAGATTCATTAAAGATTTCAGTAAGCCAGCGTTGCCATTGTTCAGTCTTTTGGGGAAAGATGCGTAGTTTATATGGATTGACAACTGTCAAGAGTCTCTGGATGAGTTGAAAGATAAGTTGGTAATCGCCCCAATCTTGAGAGGTCCAAACTGGGCCCTACCTTTCGACATCCACACTAATGCCTCGAACAAAACCATAGGGGCAGCCTTAGGAGAAGTTGAGGAGAAGCTACCATATGCCATATACTTTGTCAGCAAAAACTTGTCCAAGGCAGAATTAAACTATACTGTGACCGAAAAAGAGCTCCTAGCTATAGTCCATTCCCTAAACAAGTTTAGACACTACATCGCTGGTTATCAAACATTTGTACACATTGATCATGTTGCGATTAGGTATCTGACGAATAAACCTGATGTAAATGCTCGTATCATTAGATAGTTACTGTTATTGCAGCAATTTGATTTGACCATTGTTGACAAGCTAGACAAGGAAAATGTTGTGGCTGATTTTCTGTCTAGATTAGATTTTCCTGTAGGTGAAGAAGGGACGGTAGATGATCAAATGTCAGATGAACACCTTTTTGCTATTTCAGTACTCTCTCCATGGTTTGTTGCTATTGAAAATTACTTGGTTTCAGCACAATTCCCTCCACACCTATCCTCAAAAGAGAAGAGCAAAATTGTGAGGAAAAGTGCCCCATTCACCTGGATTGGGGGCAACCTGTTTAAACATGGCCTAGATCAGATGTTAAGGCATTGTGTCAGGGAGGAGGTATTTTTTGACATCCTCCTAACCTATCATGATGGACTGTGTGGAGGCCACATTGCCGCAAAAAGGATCGCCTTCAAAATTCTACAGGCAGGCTACTATTGGCCCACTCTTCATCAAGATGTCAGAAGATACATCAGCTAATGTGACCGATGTTAGAGGATGGGGAAACCAACTTTGTGGGATGAAATTCCCCTCCAACCTCAAGTGAATTTCGAATGATTTGAGAAGTGGGGCATGGACTTTGTGGGTCCTATCAATCCTCCTTCAAAGCAAAAGTCTTACATCATTGTGTGCACAGACTACTTGATAAAGTGGGCAGAGACAAAGGCAATCAAGGCAGTGACAGAAGAAAAAGTGGTTGAGTTTTTGAGGGAAAATCTCTTCTACGAGTTTGGCTACCCAAGAGAATTAGTCACAGATCAAAGAAGTTAGTTCACCTCTAACCCGATTGAAGACCTGCTCGCTCATCACAAGATCAAGCACAAAACCTCCACCCTTTATCATCCGCAAGAAAATGGGTAGGTGGAAGTCACTAATAGGGTTTTGGAAGAGATTTTGACTAAAGTGGTGAGCAGCAGTAGAAAGGATTGGGTAGATCACTTGGTTGAGGCCACCTGGGCCTACAACACCACTTGGAAAACTACAACAAGTTTCACACCTTATGAGTTGGTCTACGGGAAGAAGGCTTTCTTGTCTATAGAATTCGTGTACAACACATTGAGGTTGGTAGCTTAGTTGGACCTATACCTTAGCCATGCACAATAATAAAGGTTACTACAGCTCAACGGATTAGATGAACAAAGAATGCAGGCCCTCCTCCACTCAGAAGTGGTCCAACTCCAGAGAAATATATGGCATGACCGACACCTTAACGAAAAGGAATTTCAGCCAGGAGATTGGGCACTACTATATGACTCGAGATACAAGGATTTCAAGGGGAGGCTAAGCACAAGGTGGCTGGGACCATATATAGTGGAAAAATGCAACGACAATGGTTCAGTCCTTATCAAGACCATTGATGAGGAAGCCATCCCTATGCTTGTCAACGGGTATCGATTGAAAATCTATAGGAAGCCACTTTCTAAGTAGGAGTTCATTGAAACACTGGACAAATCAGTGTTGGTAGTGGAGCAGGGCCCTGTATCTACTCCACCCACAGCTTGATCACTAAAAAAAAAAGAAAAGAAAAGAAAAGAAAACAAACAGAAAAAGAATAAAAAGATCCTTGGGTGAAAACCTCATAGAGGCGCATAGGGCAGATAGTGAGGGTGAAAACCTCCTGGAGGCACACCAGCTGTCTCTCTCTCTCTCTTGAAAAAAAAGAGGAAAAAGAAAAGACAAAGAAAAAAGACAAGGAATAGACCTAATTTCTGTTGAATAATTGGAAGTTGCAGGGAAGACATTGCAGGTAAGGAGGTTCCCACAAAACAAGGACAGAGGTCAGCATCATGCTACAAGCACCCCTCACAAACACTTCCTCCATGACCACTCCTCTTTCCTAAGATTTGATCACATTTGGGTTAAGATTCCACCTTCTACAGGAAGTTATGGGCCTTCTACAGGAAGTTTTGTATCTTCTACAGGAAGTTTTGTGTCTTCTATAGGAAGATCCTGTAGAACCTTCAGACAAGCTAGAATTGATCTTGGAAGAGAATCCAAAGGTTGGAATCTGCCTGTTAGGGCTGCAAACACCCTTGTTTCTGTCCTTCACCATATGCCACCCTGCTTCATCTCTTACACCTCCGTTGCACCCATCATGTTATTTGTTCCTGCATAGTCACACAAGAAAACCCTATTTTCTGCATACTACCAGCAAGAACTTTTAGTGACAAATCAAGAAGTAGTGTCTCGCTCACCATACTTGTCAATCTCCATCTAGACTCCTCATCAGCCGAATCCATCGTTAGCAGGATAGCCCTGCTCATTTTAGCTTGCATCGCAGGAGGAGAAGTAGCTACAAGAGATCCCACAGGAATCCTGTAGTAGTTGATCCCTCTGGAAGGCATACTCCGGAGACAGAGACAACCGAAAATGACATAGGAAACATGCAAAGGGCTCATCTATAACGTGAGAATATCATCAGCAGCTGAAGCCAAGCAAAACCTTTGCATGCAGCGACATCAAATGAAGGAATGGGTTCCAAAACCCATGCATGCAACATCAACAAATGAAGGTATGGGTTCCAACACCCGTGCATGAAGCAGTAGCAAATGAAGGAGTGGTTCTAAGATCCACAGTTTGCATAACGCGGCTGTGACCACACAGGTAAGTGCCTAAAATCATTCGTCAATTGAATAAACTATATTTTAAAAGCTGCATGCCTATTTTAATGGTTCAGATTGCATGGAATCGGTGGCAAGTCAACTGGCCACCCTTAGCCAATTACATAGCCTCGTGGGATTTGAACATTCACAAACACATTCAAAATTGCTGACGAGATGTGCAACCAACACGTTTGGAGTGTCCATTGAGGGAGAAATTATCGGGATTGGTAGTGGTGGCGGTTGTTAACGGCAGAGGGGAGGTTATGGCAGTTAGAAACATGCAGAGAAATTATGGCCGTGACATCAGATCAACGGTTCGGTCCGGCCACCTCATTCCCTCACCACGAATCACGCCACAGTTAAAAGATGCTTGCCTGAAACTCACACCACCTTCTATTCATTTTTCACTTGCAACATCCTCGACTGGAGTACATGTCCTTCACTTCCAAAAACTGTTAACCAGTTGTCGTCCACTAGTTTTTCTACCTATTTTCGAAAATCTCCCACGTATCGGGCTTGCTTAGAGGCATAGTGACATTTTACAGGAACTAGGGGGTCTTCTACTAGAAGAGTTCTACAGGAAGGACTGCACAGCTTTCCGGAGTAGGGAAGCCTGGGATTTTTCTTCATCAAATTTGGAGCTCCAAACGAGGTAGGCTCGAAATAACTCCTCTATGCAAGGTATTTTTTGCAAAGGTGGTGAATTGAATGGCATCAGGTTGAAAAACCAAAGGAAAAATCTGCCTGTGTGTTGGAAGTAAAACGTTTCCTGTGTATTGCACTGGGTTTCCTAGTTGTTTCTACATCAAAATTCTCCTCCACGTTTCCTATTTTTAAAATGCTCCTGTAGGGAAGATATATGCAGCTGCGGAG
Source organism: Pinus taeda (assembly GCA_000404065.3). Taxonomy (NCBI): domain Eukaryota; kingdom Viridiplantae; phylum Streptophyta; class Pinopsida; order Pinales; family Pinaceae; genus Pinus; species Pinus taeda. Next base: position 265,532 of record APFE030541056.1, on the reverse strand, counting down.
GCCAGCCTGTGTATGAAAATTTTTTAATTTGCATATTTGTCTGTGTGTTGAGAAGAAAACTTGATCTCTGTACTCCGTTTGTAGAAACAAAATTCTTTCTTCCATAAACAGACAACCAAGTTCTGGGTAAGCAGTCTTAAAACCAGGGAATCATTGCTAATTGATATTGGACACCCGATAAATTACTTCTTGAGTTTAGGGGGAAACCATAAACAACATTCCCTTTTCTGATTAAAGCATAAAAAAATAGCACTCTCACCATGCCAGGGGGATTCATAAGGAAAGAACCCTCAGACTCTAGCAAACTGCATGAGCATCCTGAAGTGGTGGACCTTTTCACCCGAGCCAATTGGATGCCCTTCTTTGACAAAATTCAGGGTCATGACGAGGAGATAGCTGAGGTGTTTTTAATGTCCCTAAGACCTCAATCAAAGACACATGCCTCAATTAGTTTCAGGGGTTTAACCCTAGAACTTACCCCTGAGCTCATTAGTAGAGTTACTGGTCTACCATTAGGGCTCCCTTGGAGCAAAGAAGATAGGTTATTGGACCAAGCTGCCAAGAAAACATTCTTTCTGCCCGTGGAACATCTTGTAGAAGACAAAAATGGGGTTAGGAGAACTAGCTTGCCTCCTCTCTGGAGTGAAGTCAGTTTCCAAATCATGAAGTACATTACATATGAAGGAAGATTTAGCATCATTTCTGGTTATCATTTCAGGTTGTTGTGTGAACCAAGACATGGGATTGATTTACCTCCAACCAAGAAACAGAGCATTCCCTATTTCCTTCTTCAGTCACTAATTGAATGTAGTACAAAATAAAATGAAGATATCCCATATCAGTTGGCCCATCACGGGCTCATCAAACTATTAGTGGAAGATGCCCTGCACACCTACATTATCCCCAAATATTGGGAAATCTTCAGAAACATGTATAGGGATCACAATATTATAATTTTGGCTGAAAAAATCACCCCATCTAGCAGTGAGGAGGGGGAACACACTGAAGAAGGTGAGAAAACCAATGGTGGAGGAACCTAGGACATTAAAGCACCACAAGAACAGAAAGAAAAAGGAAAATGGGCTAGATCAGTGAGCCTAAAATAGAGGTGGAAATAACTGCACAAACACCAAGGGAAAGGAGAATGCAAAGTAGAGTAGAGAGGGCTGAAAAACCCCAAATGAAGGCTGTCACAGCCAAAGCATGCACACATAAACAAAAGGAAAAGACACATCCTGAAATAGCATCAACACAGACAGAAACAATTGACATAGGGACTTCTATAGGAAGCAGAGAAAAAGAACAGAAAGAGGAGAAATCACCTGATATATTGGCAAGCGAAGTAGCATTTGTGCTTGCTGCCTTAAGCACACATCCAAAACCAAAAGGGAAGAGAAAAAGGCAAACCTCCATGTACTTTAAAGCAAGGAGGAGCACATGGATCAAAGTGGGCAGACCCTAGCCTCAATCAAAGGCACCAATTGTCATTGAGGACACAACACCTAAACCAAAAGAAGAGTCTCCTACAAAGATATCCATCACCTATGAACAAGGAAGCCCAAAAACCTCCACCTGGAGAGAGAAAATTAGGCTGGTGGACTCAAAGACAACTCTACAGGAAGCTGAGACATCTCTACAGGAAACTCTAGCTAAGGTAAGGGAGACCAAGAAACTGGGGGAAAAGGTGGCCAAACCATCACAGGAAGAAGAAACGATCAAGGAAATACTAGAACCAAGCCCCAACCTAGCTTGGGCTCATACTATAACCTGTTAGAAGCAGGGAAGATAATTCCCCAGAAATTTGTGACGCCACTTTTCTTTGCACTAGAAGAAGAAAGGGTTAGGACTCACAATTGGATGACGATTGCCAAGTCCAAGGGCGTGGTAGACATAGGCCACTTGGAAGAACAACTCAAGGAATCAAGAAAAGAATTGGCCATGGTAAGGCATGTGGAAAGCAGTGAAAGGGCCAAACTACAGGAAGAGAATGAGTTGTTGAAACAGAAGCTGTGGCTCTAGGGAAGTCATAGGGAAGATAGCCCCCCCCATAATGGGAGAACAACAGCAACGGGAAAGCCCTCCAGTAGACAAAGAAACCTCTGATGAACATCAGAGAGAGGACAGACTGTAGGCTAAGGTAGAGGTGCTAACAAAACAAATACAGGAGAAGGAGTCACAAGCAACAGAGGAAATACAGTTTCTAAAGCAACAGGTACAAGAGAAAGAAGCCCAACTGGCCTGCATGGCCAGCTGGGCAGTAGAATCCTTGCAATGTAGGCAGCCTGCCAAGTCATATGCCTTATATCTTAAAGATCAATGGTTGCCGTTCCAGATTAACACCTTGGCCCAAAGGGACACCATTGCATTTCAAAATTACCATCAATTCATGGCTTTGTGCGACAATAGCTCAGTATCAGATAAGGCCAAGTTATTATAATTCCATTTACAGAACTTGGCCCTTCCAAACATCAATTTTTGGGACCCCAATGCTGCATTGGGCGATGTGCAACTTATGGCCATGGCCTCTTGGTTAAATCATGAGGAGAAAAGAGCAGAAGATTCAAGATATTATGAAGAGGGAGCTAAGTGAGCCACTCATGATCAAAGAAGAACCAGTGGATCCCTCAGCCTTAATATATTCCCATCAACACTTGGCCAACAACCCTTAGGTTCTACCAGATTACATTGAACGACAAGCTCAAGCCATTGCTCACTTTGAGGACATGGAAAGACTGTTAGGGGATGACTGCATTCATGCTTACACAAGGAGGTGGAACACACTATCCCACAGTCTGAAAATAAGGGAATACCACTCCCCAACAAGGATGAGGGAGGCCTTGGCAAGAGTACCACTCTACAAACAATCAATGCAAAATTTGCAGGCCAACTGGATCGGCCAAAAGTTCAGCCCTCCCTTGCTTTTAGGATTGTTGGAAGGGGTCAAAGAAGAAGACGATAATAGGGAGTGGGAGGAAGTAGAGTGAAAAGTAGGGTTTCATGAACGAGAAGAAGACATGACGTTAGAAACTTGGGATGTTAGAGAGGTTGTCAAGGCAATCAAAGATTGTGAGCTAGATTAGTTGCTCAGAGGATGAGCAACCCTTTTAGCAGGGGGGTGATGATGAGCCCCAAAAATGGGTAACTTATTGGGATCATTTTTCCTATTATTCTCAATTAATCCACCATCATTCATAACTTATGCATGCTTTTGAGTGTATTTATGTTAATTGAATGAATGAGAATAATCACTTGACCATGAAGTCTAATATGTGGTTATTGCAGATTTTTTGACAACTTTTGGACCAAGGTCAAGCATTTATGAGCCAGATTGTAGCCAAATATGATGGAATAAGGCTAAGGATTTGTAGAAAGGGTGTCTCTTGCACTAAATGGCCCCTTCCTCGAATTTTCCACCATCATTTCGGAGTTCAACAGGCCATGAATGATGATTCCTAAGGGCAGCCGAGAAGCTTTTGTAAAGTAACTGATTACTTGCAGTTTGAGCAGCCAAGCCCCTTGCGTTAATGAGGGATGTTGGAGGTCCTCACAGTGTGTAAGAAGGAAGGCTTCCAGCCTTCGTAGTTTACTTTTGGTACATTTGTATTTTGCACTTTAGTGTTGCTCTGCTTTTCAGCTCGTTTGGGAGCTTTCGCTGTAAACATTTTTGTCACATGGTTATTTTCTGAGTAATGGAGATCAGTTTCATTTTGCATCAGCTCTAAGCTTCTTCTTAGGAGCCTGTAGCTCTTGGGGTTGGGCCCAACCCAAGTGCTAGGGCCTCCTCTGTGTACTGGTATATGTTTTTGCTATATTCATAGAATGATTTCTGCTAGTAGATTAAAATCTTGCTTGGTTACTTAGGTCATGTTTTATGATTGAAATAGCTTTTCATGTTTCAGGTTGATTTTATAGGTTGGTAATAGAAAATATCTTCGAAAAATGCCATCAACCAACCCTTGATCTCACCTCTCCCTCCTTGGGACCGTGAGCTGAGACCAAGGTGTCCTTGCTGCTAATAAAACATTGTTCTTGCTTCTTCATGCAATGGCTAGTGTTAGATTCTTAGTTGCAAAAGTTGGTACCAATTGTGATTACATGCTTGGATCCATTCTTAATAAGTTATCATAGTTATATTACTTGATTTTCTACTAATAAATGTATGTTCATCATGGTTGCTGGTTTCTAGGTCAAAACAGGTCAAAATAGCTAGATCTTTGGTTTGCATAGTCTTCGTTTGGTCAGTTTTGGAGAATAGTGTGCAGAACACCTATGATACCTTCTTTCCTACCCTTCCTCCATCAATACAACCTACTCCATCCCCTAACTCATATTCTTTCCCTTCATTTGCCACATTTTCCCACTTTTCCCTAATTTCTACATTCTTGTGCATCATTTCTCCCTCCATCCTCGAACAAATCTAGTCACCTTAATCACTCCTTAGCCTCATTCAACAGGTCCTAGACCTCTTCACACCCTCATCTAGCCTCCATCTCCACTTCTCCACCTTTCTTCCACCATCAACCCTGCAAAATGCCCTTTCGGAACATCCTGAAGAACATCCTGTAGAACATCTTATAGACTTCCTGTAGAATATCACGAGAGTGGTTTATTGAGACTTGAACACTATGAAACTCTATGGAAGGGTTCTAGGGACCCCTTAGGCCCTCTTCTCAACTTCCCAACCTCCTACAAGCGCCCTCGCCATTTCCTTTCATCAATCAACCTATGCACAGTAAAAAATAGTTAAAACACATGCAAAATAATTCTACAAGATCACTCAAAAATAAATAAAAAGATGTTCCTCTTCAGATTTCACTTCAGAAGTAGCTTAGACACATGCACTTAACCTTCCCAAGAGTCAATGGCATCCCTTTCTATAGCTTTCATCCTTTTCCTTGCACTAGTAGGGTTAGTCGGTAAAACTAGGGTTTGCTAGGGTTTGCATTTCCTTTCCGCTTTTTGCTTCTTTTTGCAAGTAGATTAGCCTTTTTTGAGTTAGATTTTGTCCATCACATTTAAAATCTTCTTCTCAAAGCTCATATATGTTGGATTAAGCTCCTAGCAGACTTGTGCCAGTTGATCAAGTGACAGCCCGCGTCAAGAGCTAGTACTTGTGCATATAGCACCATCGCTTCCAAGTTTGTTATGAACTACCGAGTTGATAAAAGTAAAGAAGGGAGTCCTAGGAGTTGTAGAATTATTGCTACAATCCTGGAGCCCACCAATAGCCACTCATTTTTACACTCTTTTTTTTTAAACCACCATATGACACCACTGCCCATGTTAAACCTCTGACAGCAAGGTGATGTTGGGTATTGTTGGCTTGTGTGACATGCATGATAGACAAACTTTGTCGCTGATTCCTGATGAATATCATTTATTGGATATCATGACGCATATGGCTAATAACGTCAGCTTTTGTTGAATTTTGACCATACCGTTGTATTGAATTCCTTGGTTTCGCCATTTAAATGTGTTTTGTTGGATTTTTTAGATGTTGTTCGTTGGACGTCATTGAAAGGAACTAGTAAGATACTCTTGACCTACCGCCATTATAAGGTTGTGAGACACCATCAAATTAGTTTATAGTTGATTGATATTGATCTGTAAGTAAAATTTGTTCCTAGTCGAAACATATATATTTTTTTAAACATATTTCTGTATAATTACATTTTTTGACTGTTAATTTTATCTACAAAAGATGAATTCTTTAGTATCTTGAGTTGGATTTTTTATATCTAGAAAGGAAAATTATGAGGAGTGGTATATAAAAATAAAAAATACACTTATTTTTAATGATCTATGGGATGGAGTCTATGAAGGAAAAATGAGGTAATGCACCAGAATCGCATGATGAAGAAAAACAATTAGAAATATAGGAGAGTAAGGGTAGGAAGGTCTATGCTTTAGTTTCCACTTCAGTCTGAGAAGAGGTAAGAAGATACATAATTCAAAGTAAAAGCACATCTGAAACAATAACAAAATCGAAAGATATTTATGATTCACATTCTAAATTGGAGATTACACAGTTATTATTGAGGTTATTTAATCTTGAAATGAAATATAATTATCCATTAAAACTTATGAAATTAAAGCCATCAATCATGAAATTAAAGATATTGGAGTCAAAGTTTATCTACAACTTAGTACCTTTATAAAATATCTTTACCTTGGTTATTCACACTACTGGGAATCTCTCCAAGCATTTGGGAAATTAAAAGATTTTGATTTTGATGAATTAGTAGGAAAAATTGTAGAAAGAGAGAAAGGTTTTGGAAATAAACAAGCATTATATAACTCCAATACTAAAACCTTATTTGTTTCTCAAAAAGACCAAGCACCTGAAGAAGAATCTGTAAAAAATACTAAGGGTAACAATTGATGAGGTAGTAGGAATTAAAGATGGGAGGGGTAGGGACTAATTAGGGAGATAGACAATAGGATGATAAACACAAAAAATTAAAAAAAAAAACTGTAAAATACTTCAGATGTGGTAAAATTGGACACATTATTACAAGTTGTAGAATTCCATGGAAGAAAATGAATGGAAGTAAAGAACAAATGCTTGAAAAGAAAGATCAACTAATTCCCGAAAAAGGACAATCTTCTAAGAATGCAAATTGTGTTTTTGTCCATTGTAATTATAATATGGAAGATATATTTAGTACCTATTTTTCTCCATGGAATAACAATTTGATTTTAGACACAACTGCAACTTGTCATATGACCTTTAGAAGAGATTTGTTTCAAAACATCATTGATAATATTGATGGAGTTGTTTATTTTTCTGATAAGTCTCAAATCAAACCATCAAGAATGGGTTCTATTGAGTTGAAAATTAATGAGCATGCAAATTATACTTTAAAATATGCTCTTTACATTCCACAGTTCCCAACAAATTTATTATGTCTTGTAAAAATAAGACAACAAGGACATTCCACTCACATATTTGATGGTAAAGTGGAAATTCAAGGAACAACTGAAAATAAAACAATAATTATTGGTGTGGAAGAATACAAGCTACTAAAGTTGAAATGTAAGACATCTGTTGCATTAAATTCTAATCATTTGGTTCAACAATATGATATTTTCTCGTCATCTTTGTTGTGGCATGCTTGTATATTGACTCCATGTAATGCTTGTATATTAGGGAAGCATCACAAACAATCTTTTCAGAATTCTACTTTTGGAGCTACAAGGAAATTAATTCACATACACTCATATTTGTATAGACCTATACTTGTACCGACTGGTAATGGAAATAAATATGTACTGACTTTTATTGATGATTATTCGAGGATGTGTTGGGTCTATATTCTTTTAGAGGTGTTTGAAAAAATTCATATCTTGATTACAAATGAAGCTCAACTTAATATTGGTACTATAAGTACTGAGAATGGGGAAGAATATACTTCACATGTTTTTGAAAGGCATTTGCAAGAGAATTTCATGAAACACCAAGCCACAATACCTTATAAGCTATAACAAATTTTGTTGCCAAACAAAACAATGAAAACTAGTCAATATGGTTAGATCAGTGATCCAGTTGATGAATGTAAATTCATGCTTTTGTTAGAAGAAGTGCCCTATGCATCTTTTATTAGAAATCAATTGCCTTCCTCTATCAATAACAATAAAAATCCATATGAAATTTGGTATAATCGACTTCCTACTATTCAACATTTCAGAATTGTTGATTCTCAATGTTATGCTTTGATTCCTAAACCACAAAGAAAAAAATTTAGTGAAAGAAGAAAAAAATGTACATTTTTGTTGTATTCTATCGCTTCCAAGGCATACCCATTGTATGATGAAGAGAATAAGAATTTTATTTTATCAAGAGCTAAAGCTTTTATTGAATTTGATAAATATACACTCATTGTTGATAGAAAACTTAATTAGTTACAGAAGTTTGTTCCTAAGAAATTTTATTATGAATCTGATAATATTCTTCCACATCCTGAATGGTGGATTCCCACCTTAGATCATTCTGTGTATTTTCCTTCTCTTATTGATGACAATAATTATTCTGTTGAAGAGAAATTGGTTGATGAAATTGTTTCTACAAGGACAGCAAGGACAAAGACAGTAAGAACTAAGAATAGGAAAAAAAATAATGAAGAGTTTGTTTCATAAGATGATAAACTTACTTCAAAATCTCTACAAGTATCAACTCATATTAGAACATTTCCAAGGAAATATGACGAGTTTAAGGTAGGAAGTTCTTCAAGAAACTATTCTCATTGTGATTTTTGTTTTGTTGATTGTGAACCTACTTGTTTTAAACAAGTTGCTAGTTATGATTAGTTGAATGATGCATTGCAAAAGGAATATGATGTTCTCATAAAAGATGTCATGTGGAGGCTACTGCATCCTCCTGTTAGCATCAAACTTATTGGTTGAAAATGGGTTTATAAAACTAAGTATAAAGCTGATGGTTCACTTGATAAGCACAAGGCAAGACTTGTAGCAAAGGAATATACAAAAATAGATGGTGTTGACTATAGAGAGGCATTTGCTCCTACAGCTAAATGGGGCACTATTAGATCTCTTTTTTCTATTGTAGCTCAGAAAGAATGCAAAATTCATCATATGGATGTTAAAACTTCTTTTTAAATGGGGATTTGAAAGAAGATGTTTACATGTTTGAACCAGAAGGTTTTCTATTAAAGGGAAAGAGAAAAAGGTATGCAAAGTTATGGAGTCTTTGTATGGCTTGAAATAATCACCACCTGCATGGTATGAGAATATAACTAAATATCTTCTTAAGTTAAATTGTAGGAATTTTGATCTAGATGATGCAACTCTTTTTGTTAAGAAAATTTGAAGATTAGCTATATATCTAGTTGTCTAGATTGATGATTTGATGATTACGCAAAATAATGATGAATATATATCATCTATTAGGAAGGAATTTTTTTTCATATAACAGATTTAGCTCCTCTTCATTATTATCTTGGAATTGAAGTTGATAAAAAACTAGAACAGTCATCTCTTAGAAGAAATGTGTTTTAAAGTTATTGAACAAATGTAGCATGGTGTTAATCTTGTTTCTACACTAATGGAGAAAAATTTGAAGCTCACTTCAGAGAAAGGAAAACCATTTGAAGATCCAATAAATTACAAGCAACTTTTGATTTATTTATCTATTACTCGTTCGGATATAATTTTTTTTGTTGGAATACATTACAGATTTATGCATCATTCTTTTGAGGGGCACATGGTAGCAAGAAAAGGAGTTTTGAAATATTTTAAAGGAACCCAAACTTATGGAATCAAATATTCCAAAGTTTTATAATTCCATCTTTCCGGTTATTGAGATTCTAATTTTGATGGAGATAGGGAGAATGGAGTCTCTACATCTTCTTATTTTATGAATATTGGATCAAAAATAATTAGTTGGAGATCACACAAGAAATATTTTCATGTGGATTCTACCACCGAAGCTGAATATGTTGCAGCAAATCAAGCTACAAAAGAAATCATTTGACTCGGAAAATACTTGAATATTTGCAGGAGAAACAAAAAACTTAAACTCCTATATTTGTTGACAACTCTTCTGCAATTTAATTGGCCAAGAAGCTAAAGTTTAATTATTGAACCAAACATATCAACACCAAGTATTATTTGAATTGAATTCATGTAGAGGCCAAAACAATTCATCAGAAACATTGTCCAACTTTAGAACAAATTGCAGATGTTTTTTCAAAAGCAATGGGGCATGAAAAGTTTGAAAAGTTTACATCTTTACTTGGTATGTGAGATGTCCCTTTGGATTAAGGGGAGAAATGTTGTAATCCTTTAGGATTATTGTATATAGTTATGATTATGAAGTATATAAGGTTTTTGCAGTATTTTTATTTATGGAGATACAAAAGTCTCCCTTCAAATCTGATTGTATAAATATGTGCTACAATTTTTAATAAAATAATCACAAAATACTATGTTTTTTTATCATGGAATTCTGGAGACACTGGTAACAAATTTTTGGAATTTTTTTGTTATCAGGAAGGTGTAGAGCTCAATGGTATCTAGTTGTGAAAGCTAGCTTACAGTTGGGAGGATTGTGGGAGCCCTTTACACATTTTTAGGAAGAGATTAGATAATTATACTGATCAATTTAAGTTACAACCTAGTTAAAATGAATGATAATAACATATAGATAATTTAATTTTTATTTGTGTATTTATTGTGGAAACGTAACTCAGAAATATACAAATTATGGATGGATATAGATTGTATATGTTCTAGTCTGCAAAAAGTTTAGGGGCAACTATGAGTCAATGGATAGGGTAAAATTTTGTACTAGATAATTCAGTACATGTGGATGTAGGTAAGTGTTAATATAAATATACAGGTGAGATAGATAACTTAGAAAGAATGATAAATTCAAAAGAATTTGCAGAGGAAACAATTCTTTCTCATCACTGGAAACTATGATACAAACACCATAAATTTTATTAGAAGGAAAACTATAGAGAAAAGAAGTATGCTTTTGAAGAGGAAGGAAATGTTCTTTTACACATCAAAATGAACTTTATTAGGAAGGTTGTGATTATTATCTTTTATCTGTTTATACATAAGAACATGAGTTAAATATTGCATAAATATGTGCTACAATTTTTAATAAAATAATCACAAAAACCATCATCATCATCATCATAATTTAAGTAATAGGGTGTTCCTATAAACATATTAGAGTAATGCATTTCAATTAATAGAAGAACTTAAAACTGATTAACCAAGTATATTTAAAATGGAAAACATGTGCACATAATCATTAAGAGAATTAGTGTTGAAACTAACACTAGGATGAGCTAAGGCCAAATAACATACCTTAAAGATATTTTATATACATATTGTAATGCCATCCAAAAGACAGAATAAATTAAGCATACCTAACAAAAAAAACCACTACAAAGTCTTTTAAACATATAGGACACATGAGTTGGCTGGACACAACAAAAAATAGGGACAGAAAAAATATATATGGATAATTCTTTTAAACTCTCTAAGATTTGAGTCAAAGGAAGAGCTCTTCAAAATTAAAGCTCTTTCTTTAAGGTCATCATAAACCCTAAGTCATGTAGTCTCAAATAAAACAAAACGGTTTTGGCTTCAAAATCGAAGAATTATGGAACAAAAGGAAAGCCCATATTAAAAAGTGAGTATTTGCAAATGAAGGATGACCCCATGAAGGGAACCCTTTTTCAAGATAATTATCAGGATCCCAAGGGAAAGTAGAAAAACTACAATGGGTGGGATAACATCAAAACCCTCAAAATTTGTATAAATTCACAAGGAATTTGTCAAAATTTGACATAAGTTTTACAAGAAAAAAGAAGAGAAATTTACGTGGCATAAGTTTTACAAGAGAAAAGAAGAGAAATTTACCTTACTTGCATAAGGTACAGGTGCTTTCTCTTATCCCCTGAACCCATAGGGGGTTAGAAAAATTAACAAGGAATGTTAAAAAAATATAGAAGTTAGTAGAAGAGTTGGCATAAGATCAATAGAGGAGGTCGTTACTTGCTAGTTAGATGCATAAATTGGTACATACACTGCTTGGAAACTAGGAAACCTAATCTCCAAAGTATTGTTTCACCAGAGTAGTCGAATACGAAAAGAGTGTCTAAGAAAATTATTTCCATAACAAAATCATAAGAATTGTAATCATTGGAAGGATAAACACAAATATCAAACTCAAAACTACTATCAATAAGACATTGTGTAAAATACAGTAGAGACAAGGGATTAAAGCCTACCTCGAGAGTGTTCACTCGCACAACAACCACTAAAATCTTCCAATTGATGTCACGAGATCTTGGAAAGGTCAGGGAAAAGCAAAGAGGTTAAAGTAATAGGTGAAAAACGAGTTCAAGAAGATGTCAAAGGAACTAATGTTCTAGGACGTAAAATTGATAGAGCAATGAATCAAATAAGACTAGTGTGACGATGAGGGTGAGGGTAATTACACTAGACATAACCCCAGTCACTCATAGCCATCAATTAAAATATCTATGATCATGCATTGTTAATTTTTGGACATGATAGAAGCATAATATACAATAAAAGTAACTCCAATATGATCCCATGTTGAAATGCCATAATGCATTACAACTACGAGGTATAAAGACTTTAGATATTAGATAGATAAGCTACCAAATGTGTTGCCAAGGCAATTTTTGACGTGAAATATATATTTTTATATATTAAACTTCAACCATGTGATGGTGTGAGAAACTGACATTATATGATTGCCTTGCAATGTAAATGTTATAACTATGTCTATTTTTATGACCACATGGATTTAAGTGTTGGAGAAAACTTATAATTAGAAGAGACTTCCCTTTGGGGTATAGAATAACCCTTACACACTAAGCTATGAATAGTTTTATGTGATTAATAGTCATCATATGTATATATACATAATAATCTTATTGGGAGGAAGTGATTTTATAAAATTTCCCTTATAGAGAAAAATTATAGTCAAAGGTTAAGCCATCACCTTTGCCAAGAATATTTACATATGATATCTATATATTATATATATTAATATATATATATATATATATATATATATATTATATATGGGTAATAATATTACAATATGTCATGAATCGAAGTTTACTTATACAAAACCATACTATGACCAAGGATATGACATTATTGACATAAGTTGGAAATGTGAAATGGGGAAATAATTAGCTGTAGATATATTTCAAGTGTAACTATAATATTATGATGCATATAATGGTTAGCTTTCCTTGAATTTTCTTGAAGACAAAATTGAGTTTAATTATGTGAGATATTCTTGGTTGTTAAAAAAATAAATGTTCCTTTTTTCATTATCATGGAAGAGATGAAAGTTTTTATTTTTTATTTTATTTTATTTTATTTTTATATATTTTTATATATTTTTTATTTTTTCCATAATAGAAGTTATGATTGATGTAAGGATTGAAAGAGTCGATCTAAGAGTTGATATAAATTGTCGAAGCCTATTCATTGGTTGGGACTAGTGCACACACTTCAGCCATTTCTAATATTCCATGCCACCAACCCACCTAACAATGGAAATGATTTTCCAAGGCTTTCTAAGCATTTGATGCATTTGCAATGGGAGGGTTCCTAAATCATTGGATAATTGAATAACCTTTAAAACATTTTGGTCACATAGTTCGTGCCCACAGGATACTATCGTTTACCATTGTCCATTAACCCTTTGTAGCCAATAATTGAGCAAATACAGGAAACTTTCTTTAGACCCCATCCACCCAAAGACTTAGGCGTAATGATGGAGGACCACTTTACAAGGGGTATGCCCACCTATTTTCTTGTAGACTATAAAATTATATTTACATGCTTCAGATCTCATTGATAATGCCTTTATGCATATCAATTATAGATGACTAAGATACAAGAGTTCATTTCAAGGCAAATTTAACAAGGATGTAATGTACCTCCGAAACCACACATTTTTTTTTTTATCTTTACTTAATCCAATAATGGTATGAAATTCTTTGCATAATATAATGATAGCTCAAAATGCATGTTTATATATATTATTTTTATTTTCAATTTGTTTTCCTAAGTTTTCAAAGGTTATTAATTTGTATATATTTGTATGTTTAAAGAAGGGATCGAGAATGGACAAACCATGGATTTAGAACACCTAAATGATCCTCAACTATTAGTCATACTATGTTGGTGCCATGTGAAATATGACTACTATTCATCTAGTATTACTTCAACCCTTTTTCCTTAATTTAATTTAATTTTCTTTTCTATAAATATTAATTAAACTTGATATTAGTCCATTCTCATTCCCCTCCACGAGTGACATTAAAGTGCATGCCATGTGGGTCCTTTTCCATCTATTAGACATGCAGTCCACGGTTATTTCAAGGTTTAAAATGGACTATTCAAATGGAATAGAGTGATTAGGTGCTGATAGTGATCCTCTTTACCATTTGGTTGGAATGACTGCCCTTTGAAATTTGTTTGTTGGCATTGTTTTCCCTTGCCATCCACATCTTTTTGTAATCTTAAACTAGTGTTTGCACAATTTGGTTCTATAATAAAAAGGAAAAATATTCCAGGGATAAGTATTGGTTCTCTTTCATCTACCGACTATTATAAATTAAATGGAAGAGCAATAGAACACATAAAATATAGTGGAAACACAAAGACAAAAACTCACAAAACCAAAGAGACACATATATATGTGGTTCAACCAATTTGGTCTACAATGATTCCATGGACAAATAACTAATCCCTCAACTATACTATCTAGAAACTAGAATGGATACAACCTAAAATAAATCTACTGTAACTTCATCTTACGCTAATAGAGTCTCCTCTCTTTTTCTCACACACAATAGCAATACACAATCATAACACATTTCCCTCATATAAATTGAGGTTTTCCTTCCAAGGAAAAAATACCAAAATTAACATAACTACCACTAAGTCTTCCACCTAATGAACAACACAAATTGTCTACAAACTTATAATATTTTACGAGACAATTGTTATCTAATTTTTACTTAAGGGATACTACCACTAACCCCTGCTTGGGTGGGGGCGGCGGGGGGGTGCGGGGATAAAGGACTTATATTCCCCCCTCGCCATGACACCAGTTAGGGGAAAGCTCCCGAACACCCTACTATTAGGGACTGCGATCCAACCATGGCTCAAACAAAATATCTGAATCAGTAAGATAATCAAGATCCATAGCCAACAATTTCGGTGCCTCGAGATGCTTATAATGGGTAATTCCATTATTTTCCTTGAAAATCATACCATTTTCTTAATTTGTCAAGGATATTATTAGACTAAAACATAAAGAGATCTTTTTTTGTTGTTATTTGCATAAAGAAAATTTATCTAACAATTTATTCCTATCAAGAAGATTCAAATGGCTTTCTAATCACTAATTATTTGGCAATTTGGAGGCCCTTTTCAAAGTGGCTTGACATAATCTTGTTCATTAGAGTTTTTATTTTGAGGGTTTCAAGGTTTCCACTCAGTGTTAAAGATAAAATTCTTGTAACATCACTTTATTTTCTTCCTAACATAATTATCTTTTAAATTTACTAAAATTTTGAGCTAGGGTAGTGGCCTAATGAGGTTTAGATGTTGAAACAAAGGTTTTGATTCTAGGTAGTTTCTAGTTTTTGACCCTATTCCTCTTCAAGGGTATTTCTCACTTTATCTATCATATTCCTTTCATTATATAGGGTTTCAGATATTACTTTCATATTTTGACATATTAAGGAAAAGGTTTTACAGTTTAAATACTCTTTCGGTTTGTAATACATATATTTTCTTTTAGGATTTCAAATGAAAAAATTATCAAATTTATAGTGAAATGTTACTTCAACATTAGGCATACCATGGGCACAGATATTTTGTGGCCAAGTATTAGACCCCTTTCGCCCTATTACAATTTTATTTATTTATTTATATCATGTTCTTGGGGTTTATGTCATCAAGTTACTCCTTCGCATATCTATTATTCTTCTCGAATAGTGTTTTTGTTTATGTGTTGAAAGGTCTTACAAACTGTTTCTTTTGACTATTACTATTATTAAAAAATTGTGGGTCTGAAAGCCCTAATATGTGAACTAAGAAAGGGTTTCATTTTTGTAAACCCTTTGTCCTTTCCCTTCTTAGTCATGTTTGTAACCCAATACCTAACTTTATTAATATTGGTTGTTATAGTTTAATAGATTACGATTTTAACCTTGTGAGTCCCCGCTTTTCATTTTATTGAAAGCTATAACCTTTAATACCTTTTGGAATTTTATCTGTATCTATCATTTTTACAGGATTTTTAAAGACCTCCACAGCTCAAACAAAACCCCCTAGGTATTATTTACTATCAATACTATCAAATTGGAACACTAATTTAATGTTCATGTTAACTTGTTAGATAAGTAACATATTTCAATCTATTAATTATTTTTGTTTTGGTTTCAAAGTTTATATATATATATTTTTTGTAAAGTTAAGTAGATTATATTAGTTTTGTTGTATAAAAATACATAGATTCCTGGGAGTCAATGTGACCTCTTGGAGATATTGCTTCCGGTGGATATATTCACTGAAGATTAATACGCTCTGGCGTGCCCAGAAAGTCTGGTCAGCACAGAGCTGCACTGTCTGAAGATTGTGATCGATCATTCTGCAAAGCAGATTTTCTTTTCCGGAGACCGGTGTGACAGTGATGCTGCTTGATTTCGCCTGATCCTGTTGGCTGTGTTCTCCGTTGGGCGTGACTTGCTCATAATCAATCGAGCATTGATTGAGTTTGCCATGGTTTCCTATAACGAGGACTCCTTTTGGCCTAGGCTTGTGCTTGTAGATCCGTTTGTTGGATATTGTGGTAGTTGGCTTTGAGTTCTCCCGCCTCCTGATCCTACCAAAGGTTGTGGTACTCTACCAGATTGGAGTCGATCCCTTCATTTGCCAATGCATCAGCTAGCTTGTTTGCTTTCCTTTGGATGGCTTGGAATGTGATACCTTTCATGTTGCAGAGTTGGCCTTGGAGATATTTTAATATTGCTGACAGCCTCCATCTTGGGGTTACTTTGTGCACCTGTGCGCCCATCTGGAATTTCCTGAACATCCTTATTATTATATCTGAATTGCCCTCCACTATCAGAGGTAGGAATTTGTATCGACCAACCAGAGTGAGGCCTTGGATGAGAGCGATTAGTTCGGCAGTGTTATTGGTGTTCACTCCGAGATTTCCATGATAGATGAGGTGAATTGCTCCTGTGTGATCCCGTACTACTCCCCCATAGCCTGCCGTGCCCGGGTTTTGTCTTGAAGCCCCGTCAAAATTGAGTTTGAATGTATTAGAGGGGCGCAGGGTCCATTTGTCTTGTGGCATTCCTGTTGAGGTCTGGTTCCTTCCAGCAGAGTTGGTCCTTGTTTGAAGATGCAGGACCTGTATTATTCTTGCCTCGTTTGGGGATGCATTTCCCTCTATCTTCTGTATGCCCATGGCGTTGACTGTTTTTGTGATGAGTAGTCAAACTTTCCTTATCAACATGTGTACTCCTATGGCTATGTCTTTGAATATTCTTGCATTTCACTCTTTCCATAGGATCCAAACTAAAGCGCCCGGAACTAGATTCTAGGCACTGTTGACCAGGGGATTGGAGGATATGGAAGATCTCCACTCGCTTAGTGAAATTTGGATGGAATTTCTGTCTCTATCTGATTGTCTAAAGACCATGGCCATGTCATCCCACATAGAACAAGCCGTGGGACAGGTATTGAGTAGGTGATTGAGTGTTTCAGAACCATTCTTGAAGAGCATACATCGAGAAGGGCCTACAAAACCTCATTTCTGAAGGTTGTCCCATGTGAGAGCCCTGTTATGCATGATTAGCCAAGAGAAAAGTGTGATTTTTGGCCAAGTTCCTCTGCTCCACAGGGTTTTCCATTTGTGGTCTGATTGCTAATCTGGGGAGGCCGCCAAGAGCTTATAAGCTTCTTTGAGATTGAACATGCCTTTGGGGTTACTTCCCCATCTTAGGATGTCCTCTTTGTTGGATCTGAGGATTCTTCCATATGGTTGCTTCGCTTGCCGATTTCCAGTAGTCTGCTACTGTAATCTTGCCTTCCTCCTGCATGGCTCTTTTAACAGTGTTCCAGTCTGGGTGTTCCAAGGTTGGAAGCTGCTGCCAGGCATCTTCCCAAAATAGGGTTGTGTTGCCTTGGTGTACTTCCCAGAAGCTATGCTATTGTACAATATGTCTATTTTCCCAAGCTTTGTTCCAAATTGGGGATCCTTGAGTGGTTCCTGTAAGCCAGATGAGGTCTTTGTCCCTGATTTGGGTTGTATACTTCGCTTTCCATAGGGCACCCCAGAGGGAGTCAGGATTTTCAACCCATCTCCACCAGATTTTTGCTGCTACGACCTTGCTTATTGTCTGAGGGTCTCAAAGGCCCAGACCTCCCTCCATTTTTGGTTTGCAGATGTCTATCCATTTGAGGAGGGCCCATTTGGATTTCTTAGAGGGTCCATTCCAAAGAAAGGAGCGCTGAATGTTTCGGATGGTCTTGTAAGCCACCTTAGCGGCTGCAAGTGCTGAGAACATGTAGGCTGGCATGGTTTGAAGGATGGACTTTATCAATATCATTCTGCTGGCCATGTTTAGTGCCCGGTGGGTCCAGCTGCTTAGCCTAGCTCTCATTTTGTTGAGAAGGGCTTCCCAGTTGCTCGATCTGTAGGTATGTTCTGAAAGCGGTACACCAAGGTATTTGGTTGGAAGGGAGTTCTTTTGAATATTTAGAATTCTACTGAGATTTCTCTACACAGGAATGGATGTGTTGAAGAAAAAAAGTTTGGATTTGGTTAGGTTGATTTCCATACCTGAGGCTTCCAAGAAGGTTTTTAACACCTTGCTGATGGTGTGAGCTTCCTGTGCTGTGGGGGCGCCCATGAGCATGGTATCGTCAATGAATTGTTGATGCGTTACAGTGGGTCCTTGGTGAACCGGTTTGATGCCTTTGACTTGGTTATGTTGCTTTGCCTTGGTTAAGGATCTTCCTAGCCCTTCTGCCATTATGATGAAGAGAAAATGAGACTGGGGGTCTCCTTTTCTTATACCTCTGGATGGATTGAAGGGTTGTAGGGGTCCTCCATTTAGCAGAATAGAGAAGAAGGCACCTGAAACCAGTTCCATTATCCAGTTTATCCATAGCTGATTGAATCCAAAAGCTTGGAGGATTGCTTTCATGTATTGCCAGCTGATTCTGTCAAAGGCTTTGGACAGATTAAGCTGGATTAACATGCCTGGAGATCTGTTTGTCTCGAGAGAGTGCAATACTTCCTGGGTGAGGATTATGCTGTCAGTGATCTGTCTTCCTTCGACGTAGCCAATTTGCTCTTAAGAAATGATTGAGGGGAGGACAGATTTAAGTCCGTCACCCATCAATTTGGAAAGGATTTTTTAGAGGACATTGCAAAGGGCTATGGGGCGGAACTTGTCAGGGGAGTCATCTTGGTTCGATTTGGGAATTAAGGTAAGGAAAGTGGCATTGATGGCAGGTAGGACTTTCTTGGTTCTATGAAAGTTTCTTACAAGAATAAGAAGGTCAGCTTTAATAATGTGCAAGCACGCCTTGAAGAATTCAGTTGTAAATCCATCAAGTCCGGGGGCCTTGTTCATGGCCATGGAGAAGACAGTTTCTTCATTCTCCTTCTCAGTAAACTCTCTTAGAAGCAAGGCATTTTGATCCTCTGTAACTAAGCTGGGTATGGCCCCCAAAATTTCCTTTATGGCTTGGGATTGATCTTGAAGGGGTTCGCTGAGAAGAGAGGTGCAATAGGAGTTGATCTCAGATCCGATGTGATCCCTTGAGAAGACTTGATTGCCATCTGTAGTCTTGAGGGATAGGATGTGATTAAAAGCTCTATTCTGGATGGTAGACTTGTGAAAGAAGCTGGTGTTGCACTCACCCTGTTTTAACCATTGCACTCTCGATTTCTGTCTCCACGGTAGCTCTTCCTGTTTTAGTCTTTCTTCCCATTGCCTTTGTAGAATCGATTCTTGAGTGTTCCGCTCCTCATTGGGCCCTTCTGTAATCAAAGTTTGCTGGAGGTTCACCATTTTTACCTCAAGTTCTCTTTTGGCTTGAAATATGTCGCCAAAGGTATCTTTGTTCCATTGTTTGAGGTTGGTCTTTATGGTTTTGAGCTTCTGCTGGATTATGTACATGATGTTGTCGCTCCTTATGGTCGCTTGAGTCCACCAGTTTTGTATATTCTGCATGAATGATGGGTGCTCTATCTAGAAGGCCTCAAATCTGAAAGGCCTGTTTTGGGGTTTATCCAAATTGGTGAAGTGGATCTGCACTGGCTAGTGATCAGATCCTCCTATGGGCAGAATGTTGGCCTCCATGTCTATGTTTTACAATAGAATGGATTTTGACATGAGGAATCTGTCAAGCCTTGAAGCTATCTGTCGGTTTCCTCCTTGCTTATTGTTCCAGGTATGTAGACCATTGATGGTGGGAACGTCAATGAGTTTGGAAGCAGCAATAAAAGTGTTGAATGCTTTCGAGTCCTTATCCAATCTTCATAGGCTTCCCTTTTTCTCTGCTAGATTGGTAATCATATTAAAGTCTCCTCCTAAAATCCAGTGATCTTCCCTATGGTTTTGTCTGACTTCATCCAGGTCTAACAACATCTCCAGCTTTTCCTGAAGTCGTTGGGGTCCATATACATTGGTAACGCAGATCGATTGCCCTGAATCTGGCATGTTAAAGATCACCGATAGAGAGTGCCTGGTGGACAAAGAATTTTGTACATTGAATTTGCTTTTGTTCTAGAATGTGATCAACCCTCCTGCTTGCCCGATTGCATCTATGCTGATGCTTTGATGACTGTTGGAAACAAGTTTTTTGAGAGTTTCCTTGCTTTTGGAAGATCATTTGGATTCTTGCAGTAGGATGATGTCTGGGTGTTGCGAAAATAGGTGATTTTTCAAGATCCTTCTTTTGGAGGTGCCGTTGAGCCCCCTGATGTTCCAGGTTGTGATTTTCATTAAGCAGTCTTTGCAGCAGAAAGGACCAATGCCCTGATTTTCCCCTCATTGATTAGGCATCTGCCCAGCTCTTGTATCTACTGTCTTGTGGATTTGCACCCTGTTTTCATGCCTAGTCCCTGTGTTTTATATTGATCCAGATCCCTGTTGGCTTGTATACCTGTTTGGCTGCTATTTCCCCATTGCCTTTTGGCTACATTCTGGTTGATGTATTCCAGCTGGAAGTAGGCCATTTCTATCTTCTCCAAATGGTCTTGAGCAATGGCATTGACTCCTAATTTGGACCATTTCTCGTTGACTTTTTGAAGATCTATATCACCAAGGATCTCTTCCAGAGGATTGGTTGGGGGGGTTGTGGAGGGCTGATCTAAATGCATTTCTATGCGTTGCTGGGTTTGCGTTGAGGTTTGGCTGGTAATGTTCTAGAGGGAAGAGGAGTCCTGTTGGTGTTGCGGTGCCTGGGCATGGGTTGGGTCAGAGGTTGAGCTTAGGGCTTTAGTGGTAGGTGTGGGTTGGCTTGAATTTGTTAGTTCATGATTAGTGAGGGCCTGAGGAGCTAATGGGTGCTCTGATGAGTCAAGATTGCCCAAAATTTCAAATTTGTTTTGCTAGGTGGAGGTCTTATTAGTGGGGGTAGTGTTGGTGGTTTGTTTTGGAGCCTTTTTGCTTCTCTTCCCTTTATTCTTTCTTGAAGCGGGGGTGAAGTCAGGTGCTAGAGTATCCCCTTGTTCCTGTTGTTCTTTGGGCTGTGGTTGACTGACAGGGCATCCGTGGCTGAGATGTCCATGCTGGCGGTAGGTTTGGCATCTGAATGGGATATTTTCATAATCAATGGTTTGCTTCCAGTGCACTCCTTTGTGGATTAGCTCCATATGGTCTGGGAGGGGTCCTGAAATATCCAGGTAAACATAGATTCTAGCATAAGCAGTGTACTTACCTTGTGATGTTAGATCTGAGGCTTTGATGAAGACTCCCAGCTTGTTTCCTATGGCCTCCAAGATTTTCTTGTTCCAGTAATCCACAGGCAAAGAGTGAAGGCGAATCCATACTGGAACGTTTTTGAAATCCTCTTGTTCTGGAGCGAAGTTTGGCCTCTAGTACGTGGTGTATAGTCCGGCAGAGTTGTAGAAATATGGTCCTCCTTCGAAGATACGTTCTCGGTCGTCCTCGATCCCAGTTGAAGCTCGAAATCCCCTTTGGGTTTCCACTTCTGGTTTAAACACCAGCATAGAGCCTTTTCGTTCAGTTGAATCCCCATGAATCTGCAGATCAGGGCGTGTTTTCTCATGTGGTCTCTATATTCCTCCATCTATGGATCTTCAATGATTAGTCTTGGTATTTCCTACGAGATGGGCTTGCATGGGGACAATTCTTGCTCGCTATGTCAATTGGGATTGTGCCCCGCTGATGCAGTTCTTTTTGGCTCCGATTCATGACTGATTCCCTCAGATCTGGAGTTGGTAGGGAAGTTGGGGGTTTCCATAGGGATGCTTCCGAAAATGAAAGGCTTAAAAGAAGGGGGGTTCGAACCCACCCCAGAGTTGTGCATGGAGAGAATCAGGTGAGAGCGTCGTTGTAGACCTGTCTTGTAATGTTTGGTGTTGCAGTCTGGCTTACCGAGCTGGGCTTAGGGTTCTACAGGGTTTCAATCCTGTCATCGCTCTTCAGAGGCCCGTCGTTCTCAAGATGCTACTCAGTTTTTTTATGCTTTTCAAAGTTTATATCTTCACATGAATATTATGTTTGTAATTTTAATACAAAATTTTGGAAAGGTTGTTCATGTTAAGATTAGTTAGAGACCCTAAGGTTAATTTGTTGTCAGATCTTATCTATTCCAGAATGTGTTTATGACTTAGGTATATGATAACACACTACTTGAAATTTCCATACTATTTCATAACAACTATGTGTTTCAACTCTAGTTTAGAAAAAAATATTACACCAAACTTTTGCATTACCCCCCTTGGATATGATTCTCCTATCATCACTTCTATTTTATAGGCATTGGAAATTATTCAAAAAAGGCTATCTGGGAGTAACCACACATTCTTCTTCACATCTTTATACCTATAATTGTTTTATATACAATTCTCATTTCTGAGTGACTTCTTACTTCACAATTTAGCTTTGTTTAACTTATAATTGGACTTCTAAATAATTAATTTTCTTGGATCCCAAGTGTGCATCAAAAAACCTTTGGGATATGTTTAGTCACTTACTAAAAATTATGTATTTATTCTACAACTCCTAAGCCCTTAAATATACATGGTTTGTAACTTTATACCATTATTTCGATATATTTCTTAGCTCCTATGCAAGTAGTTTCTATAGATATTATATTGTTGTGGATTGATGCCTATATTTAAATTAAGGCTTATATATATATATGTTATTTTGATAAATACCTTGATCTTTGTAAAAAAGATTTCTTGGTGGCTAGTTTTTACATAATTCCCCATCCTTAAATTTCAGAATTGTTCTTTTAATTATTTCATACATCTCTAATTAAGAACTTAAATATTATCATATCATTAATGTATTAGTTTCTTCCTCAATCAATCCTCTCTATGTAGCTCTTGTCCAAGTTCATTATTCATTGTTTTCTAGACAAAATGTGAATAAAAAGATCATTATATATTTCCTATGCGTGTAGGTTATATAACTTCTTTATAAAAGTATTTTAGACGCTATATCACTACTAAATAAAAAATTCATTGTGTTCAACCAAACACTTACATATATATAATTTACAAACATTAGCAATTCAATAAATATATCAGAGCCTTTTTATCGAAACTAATCTTACATTTCTTTATCTTGTTCATTGTATTTTCATATGCATAACTTTGAATTATTTTATTATAAAATAGGCATGCATCTATTATTTAGATGTTATATGAAATAACATGAAAATTTGTATAAACTATCATATCTTTTTTGCTAAATATTGTTCATTTGTTTCCTTCCTCTCTTTACTAAATACACAAAAAAATATTTTTTCTTGAAGTAATCAACCCATTATAATATTCACTAATTATTACATTTTAGACACATGTACACTAGACAATTAATATAGTAATTTTTTTTACTTATCTAAACACATGAAATAAACTGGGAAGAAGCACATTACATCGAACTAGTGAATTTCAAACACAACAATTTCCCTTGAGCCTCATACACTTTGTTGTCAATAACTAGTTATTCTTCAAGCATCATTTCTTCCTTAACCATGCATACTCAGAAAGTTCCCTACACTCTTTTTGATTTTTTCCCTCATCTACTTTCATTTCCTAGGAGATTTTGAATAGAAGCTTATTTTATTTTTATCTATAGCACTATGTTTCTCTGTAACAATGCTAGAAGTATCCACTTAACCAAACATAACACTTTTCTCGAGCTAGTTGTCTCTTTGTTTATCATTATTCCTTGTGTAATCTTGGTGGATCATTAAAGCTATAACCAAGACAATTGTCACCTTAATTTTCCCAGTACCTTGGACTCCAAAAAACTAACAATTACTTGAAAAAAAAACATCCTAATAACTCATATGCTAGTTTCCGCAACATTTCTATTTAAGGATAATATTTTAATTGTAATTACTATTAATTACTTACATCTATCATTCACAATGTTGAATTTTAGTGTTGTCTCCATAGCAAATGTCTCCAACTAAAATATTTACAAGTACACATAAAGCAATAAAATATACAAGAGATAATTTCAACAAGGGTACCACATGCCCTCCCCCCCAAGCGTTAATGTAAACACCATCATATGTGTTTCCAATGAATTATCACATATGGAAGAGTATAGGAAATACTTCTCACATTTTTTTTCTTCCATATCCAAAGAAACCTCCTTAGGGATAAATTACTTCCATTACACTTCAACCTGGAAATCACTCAATTTCAAGGTAATGTTTATATCCTCTATAAAATTTATAGACGCTTGACCCAAAACATGGCTTTTTGTTTGACCTGCACCAATTCAAATCAATAATATCTATTGGATGATGAATATATTTCTTTAGAAGTGATGTATGGAACAAATTATTCATTTTTATGTTATATGGAAGTGATAGTTTCTAGGTCACTAGAACTTCTCTTTTAGTATTTCAAATGGTCCACAAAGCTAGGTGATAATTTAGCATAAGTTCCTAGTCTTAACATGCTCCTCTTTGTTCTAACACTGACGTAAATATTTTCTCCCACATTGTATTCATTGCAAATTCTTTTATGGTACTGTAACATACCTCTTTCACATGATATTTTTTTTTTTCATTGCTACAAATAATAATTGAGGTATTAGTTTCAAATTCTATAAATCATCATTCCATCCTTTACATTGAGTTATGAACAATTCTTCCACTAGTTTATATATGGTGACATATCGTTGAATAATTCTCTTATTTCTATCATCTTATGTTGTCACATAGATATTGCGATTAGAACTCACCTTGCAATACTTTCAATACTTCCCTTCAATATGGTGTGAGTTAGACATTTTTCTTCTCATATATATATATATATATAATCTATATATATATTATAATATATTATATATATAATCTTAACCCATGTCCTTATAATTTAGCCTCTTCAAAAGTGATTTACATAGTTTGTTCAAGAATGATATAACATATACCCACTCCAAGCATGATATAGTATACTTATTCAAAGAATCATAAGCTATGAATGATCCAAAAGTCTTGTATACATATCTTGTTTCTACTATGCATATACAATAGGGCTATAAACTCTTGTCGTTAACACATAAATTATAAACCATATTTATTAATGATATACCTTATTAAAACTTTCGAAGACTTATGTATGGTTTAATACCTTATCCTGTAAGGCATGCGAGTTAAAATGTGGGTCACTTGTTATACCTAGTTATATATTTGATAAGACACATATAAGCCATGTATTTGACCACCTATGTGTTGTCGCATGGTTTACATACCATGTATAACTCACATATTAACGAATGGGATTTGGTTGGGAAATCTAATGATGGAGATTCATGAGGGATTCTATAAAGTAAAGAATCTTGCTAGGCTGCAAGAGTGTTAGTCGACTTTATTATGTGTCGAAAGGTTTTCTTGGTCTCATAGATGTTTTCACTTATTCTATCCGCGCTTTGACATGTTTATGCTAGAAGAGAACACTTGTCAAACCATGGATCGAGTGGTAATGTATTTTTTTATTCTAATCTGTGTGGTGTTATTTTATATTTCAACTATCCTTACTCTTTTGTTTTCCTCCACCAACTTATCCATTTCTTTCCAATGGAAAGTTGCAAACAAATGCTATAAGTAGGAGAAAACATGGAACTCTCCTATAATATGCTTCACTATAGGTATTAGTCATTCACTCACATTTCTACAAGGTTAATTCAGTCCACATTTGTTATTTTCTTTAGTTCTCTTCATATATATATTGTTAATGATTTTCATTAACTCATATTTCTCATTGTAAGAAAACATTTGCACATCCATGGAGTTAATATGCCATTCCATAGACATGGCTCACTTTGGTTTTTGGTGACTTTTTTTTTATACCATGGAACTATCAATTTTTCTCATTTTACTATAGGGTTTTTGGTCAAATTTTTGCCTACAATTACTTAAAGAAAACCATAAGATATTTCTATTGTAATTTAAAGTGATTTTTGTAGTCATTAATTTGGAGTTGATGCATCCCACACTGGCTGTAACGAATTTATATTTAATGTGTTAATCGGGAAATTTTATTATTTCCAAAAATATAACTGAACTCATAATGAGGATATAATAACAAATAATCTTTTGATAATTTATAGAGGTTTTGTATTACCAAGTTCTATCCTTACTCAGGAATATGCCCTTTACTCTCTTTTTCTTTAATAGGCACAATAGTAGAAGTTCTTATTTCCAATACAATCCACAATATCTCTTCTAATTATTCTCATATAATGTTTTCCTTGCAATTATGAATTATTGAATGGAGTGAATTTTCCTTTATTGTACCTTCTATGTAAGCTAACACTCAACTATAGGCTTTAAAATAATCTCTTTATTATCACAGGTTGGTTGCATCTACTTTTTTCAATATATAGTTATGGTCATACTTTAAATGGCTTGTTGCTAGCAACTTGATTTCCTTGTTCTCTAGACTTGATACGAAGGTATTATTCATTTTTATTTTGTAACCTTATGAGGGTTATAGTTTTTCCAAAGTACACATATGTTATGTAACCAGATCATAAAACAAATGAAAAGATAGATCAACAACTTGAAAATAAGGCTCTTCGAGGGGGCAACCTCCATCTACATTACATAAATTAAAAATTCTTAGATTATTGAAATGGCAAGACCCCCTTTGTATATATATGCATCTAATGAGTCATAATATATTTATCGTGAACATAATTCTTATAATGTAAGATCAAAAAAATAAAAATTGTGAGATTTTATGGG
Source organism: Pinus taeda (assembly GCA_000404065.3). Taxonomy (NCBI): domain Eukaryota; kingdom Viridiplantae; phylum Streptophyta; class Pinopsida; order Pinales; family Pinaceae; genus Pinus; species Pinus taeda. The sequence continues at coordinate 238,505 of APFE030541056.1, read as the reverse complement.
GAATAACAATAACAATATTGGGGCTATGATATTATTATAGGGATATAACATGCCCATCTCCTTCATAATGGTGTTTAGCTTATTATCTGAGTAATTTTGGATTCTTCTGAATAAAAAATTCATCATCCAAGGTGGATTCTTTAACAAGTAAGTTATTTCACTTAGTGGGATACTCTGAAATGTATATCCTTCATAGCTGCTAAATTCTTGTTTTTGTAATTGCTTCACACTACAATATCATTTTTCTTTCGTGATCAAGTTATATAAATAGTGTTTGAATTGGGAGATTGAAATCTATAACCTTGTTTAAGCATGAAGCATGGAAAATGGTGTGTTCTTGCGAAAATGTAGGAAACTCCAATTTGTATGCAAGAGTACCAATATTTTGCAACACCTTGTAAAGGTCATAATACATGGGTAAATATTTATTAGACTTCTAAGTTTTCTTGATGGAAATTTATTTTTATGGTTGTAGTCATAAAAATACCAAATCATCCACATTAAAACTCCTTTCACTTCAATTTTGATCTGCCTGATGTTTCATTTTGTCATATGCTAAACTGAGGTTATCGTTTAAGAGTTTGAGAACTTGTTGTTGATCCTTGAAGTGATCTTCCACTACTTGAACCCTATATTTTTTTCGTAAAGTTGAGGTGATGGATGGTAGATGATATCCATAAATTGCCATAAATGGGGTTATTTTTTTGTTATATGGAAGGAAGTGTTATACCATCATTATTACAAGGGTAACCACTTGATCCATTGAGTTTTTTTATCAATATAATGCAACGATAATATCCTTCCAAAAATTTGTATGCTGTCTCAAATTTCCCATCGAAATAAGGATGATGATATGATATGTGAGCTAATTGAGTACAAGGAAAAGAAAATAATTATCCTCAAAAATTTCCATTGAAAATGGGATCTCTATCACGTACAATAATATTCTGGTTTCCATGGAACATTTGAATTGTTTCTATAAATGCACTAGTGACTAGATGATTTGAAAGGATGAGATAATACACAAAAGTGTTCATACTACAATGATGAGATTATTTCCTTCAAACATTGGTAAATTTGTGATAAAATCCATTGATACCATTTACCAATGGTGACTTGGAATGGCTAATGGTTGTAAAAGAACTGGGGTCTTAATTGTCTCAACTTTATTTTGTTGGAAAGCTAGACATTCTGTCACAAACTTTTGAATATCAAATTTAAGGCCATCGTAAAAAAATATTTCTTGGCCCTGTGGTATGTTTCTAAAAATCTTAAGTTCCCTCCATAGGATAGGTGTGAAATTCCAAAATAACTATGTGTATACATTGGGAGTTCTCACTAAGATATAAGCGTTCTTTGTATTACAACAAATAATTTTTCCAAATAAATGAATAAAATGCACTGGGATATTATTGCAACTTTTGAATGAGTGTCTATACCTTTTCATCATTCTTTCATTCCTTCCTTTATTTAGTTATCCAATGAGTCTAGATAATAGAAATGGCACAATAAAATCCTTTCATTGCCTCAACCCTTCTTCAGAGTTCATCTGCAACAACATTTTTCTTTTTCTTTTTGTAGATGATTTCAAAGTCACAACAAAACATCTTTGTGACCTATTTTAGCTACTCTTTTGAAGATAATATTTGTTCCAATAAGTATTTAGTACTACCATGATATGTTTTTACATTCAAATGTCTTCGCTTTAGGTAAGGGCACGATTTCTTCAATGCATGTAGGATTGCCAACAATTCCTTCTCAGAAATAGGTTTCTGTAAATACTTTCCCTTGATTGAATGAATTTCAAATGTAATGGGTCTCCCTTCTTGCATCAAAACAACACTAATATCATTCCCAAAGGCATCATATTCCACAAGAAGATTTTTGTGAAGCCTAATGTAGCTAATACTAGAGCTCAACACATTGCCTATTTAGGATGTTCAAAGGCCATAGTGTACCTTTCATTATTAATGTTTTTAGAGATGCTACTATATTATGATAATTCTTAGCAAACTTTTGATAATACCCTATCAACCTGAGAAGCCCTCAAATATGCCTTAAGTTTGTGGTCATATTGCATTCCTTGATGGATTTAATTTTATTAAGGTTAGGAAAGAAACAATTGGAGAGTGATTTATACAACTGTTTCTCCTTAAATAGTTTGATCACCCTATCAACATGCTAAACATGATATTTACAAGACTTTTATGGGTTAGTATGTCATAAAAAAATTCTAACAATTTTTTTAAAAAAAGGTTTTGAAAGTGGAGTTCATGAAAACATGGAATGTTAAAGGCGCATTAGTAACGCCAAAAGGCATGACAAGAAATTCATAATGACCTTCATCAGTTTTAAACATTTTTTTCACAATGTCTTTTTCCTTAATTATAATTTCATGATATACTAAATGAAGATCGAGTTTGGTGAAGTAAATTTCTCCATGTAGTTCATCCAACAATTCATCAATTACGGGAATGAGAAATTTTTCTTTAATAGTGAGCTTGTTGATCTCTCTACAATCCAAACACATATTCCATGATCCATCCTTCTTGTTCACCAATACTAATGGAAAATAGAAAGAAGTTTTTCTAGTTCAAATTTTACCTACCTCTAGCATTTCTGCAACCATACGTTCAATATTACTATTGTTGGTGTAGGGTATCTATAAGGTCTAATGTTTAGAGGAACACTTATTGGAATCAAGTGAATATCATGATCATAATCATGAATAGGTGGGATACCTTTGGGATTCTTAAATACTTTAGAATGATTGTCAATGTCTCTTTGGATATATGGAGAAATGGATGACTTAGATGTTTGAACATCTAGATAACACAGTTATACAATTATCCTTTGTTTTTCCTTCTACAAAATATTTGTCATGAAATTAGAGTTCATTGTATTATGAGATTTATACGTGATATCCCTTAATTCAATTTCCTTTCCTCCCAATAAAAATTTCAAGAAAAGTTCTCAAAAAATAAAAATTAGCATCCCCAAAGATTGCAACCATTCTACTCCTAGTACAAAATATGTACCACCCATTGGAATGGCAAGAATGAAACTATAATTACATATTATTCCATGGTTAGACTAATATTATGGGACTTCCTTGAGTAATTTATAGTTCCTCCATTTGAAAACATCACACGACATTCGTGTGCCAGATATAGAAAGTAATTTAAATCCTTGGCTATCTTATAATGAATAAAGTTATGAGTGACTACCTCAATCAACCAACATTGTTACCTTTTTCTTCTTGATATATCCTTCAATGTTGAGGGTTTGAGTGGTAATTCATGAAAAGTACTAGGTATATCCCTTACGACCTATAATTCTCCATTTTTTGCTATACAAATGATAGTTTTTCCCAAGAAATTAACAACTTTCTCTTATAACCAATCCATCCCTATCAAAACATCATATCATCCCAATGATAGTAAATTTAATTCTATGGTGTTATGATTTCCATTTAAAGTTACTAGGCATGCCTTTTCCAATTTGAAAACTTCCTTTTTGTTCTATTGGCTAGTTAAACTAGAAACACATTTCTATATTTTTTTGAATTTAATGTTCACTTTTCTAAAACCTAAGCACTAACATAACTCGAGCTACGAAAACAAGTTGGTTAAGAATAAAATCTTATATTTCTACCATTGTGGATTGATGATATGCTTCACATTTTTCCAATGTAACATTGATGCATGTTATATTTATGGACATGTCATTAACATTAGAGGCAACTTTCTCCAAAACCCCAACATTTTAGAGGTTGGATATCTTTATTATTACCTACTTTTCTATGTTTTTCTTTTTTGTAGATAGCTTGAGGTTATTAATCTATCCTCAATGCTTCGATTTTGTTTTTGATAAAATTTTATCATTAATTAGCTTTTCCAAGGGGTATAAATGACCTACATTTTCTACTCTTCCCACTCTAATTCACCGTGTATTTCTTCTTATTAAAGTAGGATTTTAAATTTTGATTTATTTTCTTGGCCCATTAGTAGCAAATACAAAGCTTTGTAATGACCTTGTCGATAGTCTTTTTATTTTCATAAGTGATTCTCTCCTTAAATGATAGTGAGAGACAATGTAAGAAATGATTCACCTTTTCTTTCTTGTCTTTCAAGTACAACACCTAACATAATAGATGACTAAGTTTGCTTATTAGTTCATCCATTGTCATTTTCTCCAATTTTAAATCATTGAGATATTTATCCTTGTTGTTAAAATAGCACATTCAAATAATTCCTTTTAAATAATCATTCAAATTATTCCTAGTTAATCTCTTTCCCTTCTAGATTATGTATTGGTCTCATTTCCTCGCATCATAAATAACATTTTCCCTATAATGGGTAAGTTAAGCCATACTGCCTTTTAATTCTATAGAATATTCAAAACCTTGGAAGTATATATTAATGCTTAGAAACCATGCTTCAACAACTTCTTTCATCTCCTTATCAAAGGTTGTGGGTATAATTTTTATGAATTCTCCATGAAGTTCTATTTTGGGATGCTTTCCCATTTTTTCTTGCATTTTTCAGGACTTATGCTCCTTTACATCTATAAACATTTCCTCCTTACTTTCCACCATCTCTTTTGTATTTTTTTGTTTAGATGTTTGACCCTAATTTCCATCATCCTTTACTATTCATATTATATTATAGTTCTATTTACCAGTGCAACGTTGACTTTGAGCAATTATTCATGTCTTGTATCCAAATTTCCCAAACCTATCTGCAAGTTTCTCCTCATGTCTAATTACTGCCTAGTGTGTATTTATTCTTTTTATCATAATGCACATAAAAATATTCTTCAATATGTGTTCCTCCTTATGGTTCATCCATTCTTCTCTCATTTTACAATTCTCCTCTTACTCTCTGTAATCACAAAAATTGAGTAATTAATAAATGTGTAGTCATCACAAAGGCCACAATATTGTAACATGGTTTCTTTGGTACCACCTATAAAATCTCTCTCTTTTTACATAGAAAAAAGTTATTTATTTACAAAGAGAAGACATAGTAAAAAAATTTCTTCGATATCAAGAAGGTAAGGTACCTCCTAATTGTCAATTCGTTCTACTACATGACTTCTTGTTTCTCTTGTACATATGTTTACATTATTGGTGTAAGATAAAAATTATCTACTATATTTAATATATGGTCATGGAGAATCATTCACAAGTTGAGTATATAAATACCAAGTCGTTACCATATTTCCTTACATTGGTCTTATACCATAACTATGGCCATTAGATCCTTTTATTTTTTTCTTTTGCCTACTCATTGTCTCTTTGTATTTCCCTTTCCACCATATTTATATGGTCCTTTTATTCCTACCAATATACATAAACATATACATATAATTACATATATGTGTATATGTATATATATATATATACCTGAATAGTTGAACATATATATATATATATATATAGATATATATAAACTTTTTCAAGTAACCTACATGTTTCTAGAACATAGGATTGTCATGAGAGGATTACATGTTTTTTTATAAAACCAATTATACATGTTCATATTTATGTATCATATTTTTTATTCATGGCAATATTTAACTAGGATTTTTGTGCTTTCGAGGAATCTATGGAGCTCATTTGTAGAGGAATGTTTAACAAGGGTTGACTATGTGACCCTTTCAATTTTTTTATATTTATGCGATGCTCCATTAATTTGACTTTTAGTTACCTATCTATCTATATAATGCAATATTTCTTATAGGTGAAAACCACTTTAAAATCCCCCTTGAGTTGGAGGTGGTTAATCCTATATTATTTTATAGAATATTGTTGAATGGTTTCAAGCAGTCTAAAAGAGCATAAAATGTCTATCCTTTTTATAACTTTGACAATTTTACTAGTAACACCTAGAAGTACATTAAGAATACTTTCCCTTTCAAAGGTTGCAAATTATTAGAGGAGGAAACTCTTTCTCCTTGTCAATTTTTTATAGTTCTATTAATATTATTCTTACAACCCATACACTAAATATTTTAGGCAAGTGGTATAACTCGTGCTTCAAATATTCTTTTTCGAATGGTATTAGGGATATACTTGTAAGCATATTTAGGATCCCTATCATTTGCGTTGGATGGTTGGGGAAGTCATCGTTCAAATATTTATTTGTGTGTTTCTTATTTCTATATACTTAGTGTCCCAGTTTTCCATCTTCATTTATAGTAAGAAGCACATTTAAGAAATGGATTCTTTAGAACTCATTGTCCTTAGAGATAGCATTGAGGTGATTTAACAACCTATTTAGGTCATAACTCCTCTGTGTCCATTTTACATTAGTGTCATCAATGTATATTTTTCAACCAATTAGTTTTAAGGGATATGATTTTAGTTATTTATTCTCAAACATTTCCATGAACAAAGTGGTTGGCATGGGTCGAAGCAAGGATCCCGTGGTGTTACTAGTGGAATCCGAAGATAGTAGGCCTTAATCAAACATTTTCAAGTCTTATTGTCTTATGGTTCATAACATATTTAAAAAAATTATGGCCTCACATAGAGGGATCTTAGAGAAGAGAGAGACAACATCAATGCTTACTATCATGTCCTTGGGATAGATTTTCTCTTATTTTATGAGATTGAAAAAGTTGTTGTAGTCCTTAATCTATGAGCCTTTGAACCTAAATTTTGGACCAGGGATGCTAGTTACATACTTTTCTAGACAATATAAAGGGGATCTAGTGGTACTGAATATTACTATTAGTAGAACAAATTCTTTGTTAATTCTTAGGATGCCAATGATTTTGGGTCGAACCTCAAGCCCAGGAAGAAGTATATTTTTTTCAGTGAAGAAGCATATTTTTTCAGTGGTTCATAAAAGTTGGATCCCTTTGATAGCTTTCTTAACATTTTTTAATAACCTTGAAAATAAGGTTTTCTTTTATCCTTTTGTATATTTCATAATTTTTTAAGTGTTCCTTAACTCTAAATAATTGTTCATTCTTGTTCATTATCACGAGAGCTCCAACATTGTTGGTTTTAGTTTCTGAGGTGTTCGTTAACTCTAAGTAATTATTCATGCATGTTCATTATTACGAGAGCTCCAACTTTGTTGTTTTTTAAGATTACTATCTTATCATTGTTTTTTAGATTTTTTATTATTCAAAGTGTTTTATTGTTCAAATTGTATTTTATTTTTTTGATCCCTTAATAATGTAGGAACGTTATTTCCTTTTTTTTTTCATTTTATTTAAATTTTATAATCCCTTCCTCCACACAACATATAATGTTTTCTATTGGGATATGCAAGGCATGATTGCAAAGATGAGTTGTTTCTTCGGTTTCTTCTATGCTTTGAAACTGTGATGGAAGATTCACAACTATCCTTAAATTGAAATAATTGCTTCTAGTTATTCAATAATTATTATCCACTACATTATGGGATACCCTTATCTGATCTATCATAGGTCCACTACGCTATTTACAGGTCCACTACGCTATTTACATGTGCATTAGTTACTTGAACAATGTTATCCTCTTTATCATTTAACCGAGTATCTTTATCACAATGTTATGGATGCCCCATAACTAATAAATTCTTCCCATTATGCTATTCACTTGAGTATTAGTGGATTGAAGCCATCATCTTTATCATTATTCAATTGAGTAATGTTCTTTATTTTCATTATGGAAGTCCATCCATTCATGAAATTTTTTGTTTTGCCACTAGCTTGAGCATTGCTGACTTCATCATTTGTTAAGCGTAAAATTTTATTGGCCATTTCTCTATATGAATTTAAGTGCTAATATCATTGTCATTATTTTCTTAAATAATTTAGTTCAATTACTACATCCATAATCGACCAGAGATCTACACTTATGTGATTGGAATGATTAGGATGCATATACAATGCATTATGGGATAGGTTATCGAAATTTGCATGAGCACCTATTATTTCACTTTTTATAATGGATTGCCTCAATTTATCAAATTCCCCATAGTTTTTTTCTATGCATAGTATGTGGTTTATAGTGGTGAAAGGGGGACTATACTGTGGTCTCGAACGTTTTGTCGAAAAAACATGTCAGAAAATGTTCTCTTTATTTTAATACATATCTTTTGAGTGAATGGATCTCTACCACGGTAATAAATATCTTTTGAGGGAATGGATCTCTACCACGGTCTCCCTTTCATAATAGAATTAATTGTTAGTTGTAGATTTATGTGCTTCGCCTTGAGAGTTTAGAATTCTATGAGAACCCATAGTTTCCATCCTTTTGTCATCGAGGTTTAGAATATAAATGAATGTCCATCTTTACGATGAGTTCTTCCGTGAAGATTTATAAAGGAGAGTGCATATATACATGCAAAGTAGTAAAGGGCCGCCTAAAATCTTGCCAACTAAGGGAAAAAGAAGAGAAAAGCGGAGAAACCCTAGAAAATTATGGATGAAATAATAATATTAAAATCTAATTTAAACTAATGAAATAATAAGGATATAAGAGTAGATTTTTAAAGTAATAAGATAATAAGATATAAAAGTATAAATTTTAATTAATAAATTATTATATTAATCATATTAAATACATTAATTATTATTATATATCTATTCATTTAATTCAATTATATATATATATATATATATATATATATATAGTCAGATCAACCTATAATCAACTATAATATAAGAATAATAAGTTTTATTAAAATAGAATAAAAAACCTAAATAAAACCATAAACCTATGTAGAGCAATATTAAAATTAAAAACCTATAATACAATACAACAAGAGCTCGATAAAAAGAGGACACACAATAGATTAGGAAGAAAAAGATCCTTACATATCCCATAATGGGAAAGGAGGAGAGAGAATGGTTTATATCTTTTAAAAAGCAATATGTGTGCATGAGAGTGGAAAAAAAAAGCAGAACATTGATTGATTGATTGATTGATTGATTGATTGATTGATAGATAGATAGATAGATAGAGAAAATGTTATAGGTATATATAAGGATTTAAGGAAAGAAAATGGTCAATAAGCACAAATCCAGAATATTGAATTAATGTATGTATATTGAAATTCATGTGTTAAATTAATTATACATGTGTTATTTTTATTTATATGTTAATCTTGATTTATGTTTCAGGTTCTATTCCAATCTATATGTCAATTTTTATTTCTATCTCAGTTTTCACTTAATTTCTATTATAGTGATTTTAGCCTGCATTGATTGAAAATGTTATTGAGATGTGTATTTAAAGATTTTCATGGAGAATATTTTGAATTAGAAAAAAATTAGAAATATTCATTCAATTTACACTAAATTTAATGTCTTAATTTATTTATATATGCACTACTTGCATTTTAATGTTAATTTCTGTTTCAAATTAATGTTTTCTTTTTTGTATGCATGGATACTTTTAATTTCAGTAAATTGTCATGACTATACTATCATTATGATAAAGTTTATTTATTTATTTTTTAATCCCTATACTTGTACACAGAAATTCATGTTTTCCATTAACGTAACCACAAATCATTTCCCTCTAAGTATTTCATAACCATAATCCCCCCTTTTTTTCTTTATTTTGCAAAGTTATTCCTTAATCTAGTGGTAACGGTAAGTTAAGGAGTTGAGACCTTATGTGTTATATGATATACTCACTTAGTTTATATATTTACTTATGTGTCCCCGTCACATTATCCTTAATGTATTCATAATGATATATCTTATGGTTGATTGGGTTTAATCTAGAACATTGGTCTATTTGGGTTTAATCTATAACATTGTTTGCCGCATTTCAGATTAATGACACGACGACCTTTATTAATGTAGTCTAAAAGAGGAGATAAAAATTAGAATTGAATTGAAAAAGGAGTTGCAGCTCACAGGTGAGTACTGCATATGGAGACTGCACTCAAACAAAGACAACTCTCTTTGTACACTCTACATTCATCAAATGAGTAATTACATCATTAAGTACATCGAGAAGTTGTAACCAAACTCCTTAAATCTAGGAACAAATCCTAAACTAAGGAGATACGATACAACTTGTGTAACCATTTCTCCATTAATACAAAATAATATTAATTATTTTCAACTCGCCCCCTTAATGGAGAAATGATTATCCTGAACTCCTAGCATCCCTCTAAACAATTCAAACTTTACATGCCAAAGAGGCTTAGTAAAAATATCAGCCATATTATCACATTTTTTACAATATTCAACACATATCTCTTTTTACTGTTGTTTCTCTTGAACAAAATGAACCTCAGTATCGATATGCTTGGTATTTTTATGAAAGACTGGATTGTATGCAAGCTTGATGGTACTCTAGTTGTCAGTTTTGATAATAGTTGATTCTTTCTGCTCTTCTCCTGCATCGTTGAGAAGTCTTCTCAACCGGATAGCTTCACATGTGGCTGCACACAATGCTTGGTACTCAGCTTCACATGAAGATAGAGCTACAATGCTCTGCTTTTTGTTGCTCCATGTTATGACCCCGAATCCAATGTTGAATGCATAACCTGTGACAGATCTTCGATCATCCAAGTTACCTTCCTTATCAAAATCTGAAAAACCTGCTAGAATAACATCAGAAGTGTCAGTGTACAAAATGCCATAATTACTAGTACCAGTAAGATATCTCAACACACTTTTTGCTATGACCCAGTGACTTTTGAGTGGTTTTGACATGAACTGGCTCAACACACTAATAGAGTATGCCAAATCTGGTCTAGTTGTAGTCAGATATATCAAACTTCCAACTATCTTTTTGTACATGGTGGCATCCACCTCTTTAGTATCGTCGTCGCTGCTCAGCTTTAAGTTCTGTTGTAATGGTGTTGCTGCTAATTTGCACTGCTCCATTCTGAACCTTTCCAACACGCTTCTGGCATACTTCCCTTGAGTAAGAAAAGTTTGTCCAGAATCTTTCCATACCTCCAATCCCAAGCAATAATGAAGGTTTTCGAGATATTTCATCTCAAACACTTGTGACATCTGCTGTTAAATTTCTTTGATTAGATTGTTAACATTCCTTGTTATGATCATATCATCTACATACAAAGAAATCAAAATAATTTTCCTTTGTTTATTAAACTTGGTATACAGATTTGGATCATTCAAGCTCCTATGAAAGCCATGCTGTACAAAAAATGAGTCAATTTTCTCATACCACGACCTAGGTGCCTGTTTTAAACCATAAAGTGCCTTTTTCAAATTACACACAAGATGTTCCTGCCCCTTTTTCACAAAACCTTCAGGCTATTCTAAATAATTTCTTCCTTCAAGTCACCATTTAGAAATGCAAACTTAACATCTAGCTGGTGTAGCTACCATTTGTGTTTTTTTGCTAAGGAAATTCGCATTCTAATGGTGTTTAATTTGGCTATAGGAGCAAAGGTGTCATCGAAATCTATTCCCTCTTGCTGTGAGTAACCCTTTACTACTAGTCTAGCTTTAAGTTTCTCTATACTCCCATCTGCATTTATTTTTGGTTTATACATCCATTTGCATCCTATGGGGGTTTTACCTTCAGGAAATTCAACCAAATCCCAAGTATCGTTTCTCTTTATTGATTCTATTTCCTCATACATTGCAGCCCTCCATGCATCAGATTTACTTGCTTCCTCATAATTTGGAGGTTCTACAATGTTTACAATCTTTAACATTAATCCATAATCTTCCAATTTAGAAGATAATCGAGTCTTCCTACCTGATCTCCTTGGTAGGGGACTTACCTCAAATTTGTCTATTTCAGCCTTTTTTGGACTTGCATCTTTGATTACATTACCTGTTACTTCTTCTTCTTGTTTCTGCTCCTTCTCTTCATCTTCCTCACTGTTTTCTTCCATTAGCAATGGAATGTGCCAATCACTGTTAGAGTCATCCTTTCCTTCTTCAACCTGTTCATGAAATATGGCATCTCTGCTTGCAAAAACCTTGTGAGTCACAGGATTAAATAACATATATGCCTTGAAATCAGTGCCATATCCAACAAATATACATTTCATGGCTTTGGGATCTAACTTCTTCCTTTCTGCCTTAGGTATATGAGCATAAGCATTTGACCCAAATATTCTTAAATGACTCACTGCTGGTTTGAATCCAAACAACGCTTCAAAAGGGGTTTTGAAGCCTAAACATCTAGTAGGACTCCTATTATTTAAATACACAACAGTCTTAATAGCTTCTGCCCAAAGACCATTTGATAGACCCTTACCTTGAAGCATGCTCCTTACGCACTCCACAAGAGTTATGTTCTTCCGTTATGCGACTCCATTCTGCTGTGGAGTGTGGGGCACTGTAAACTGTTGCACAATCCCATGATGCTTGAAGAAATTCACAAACTCTCCCAACCTGTATTCTCCCCCTTGATCTGAGCGGAGAATTTTTATCCTTTTTCATGTTTGGTTTTCTACCATGGATTTAACATCTTTAAAATACTGAAAGGCTTGACTCTTTTTACTCAGAAAGTATATCCATGAAAATCTAGTGCAATCACCTGTAAATAAGAGAAAGTAATATGCTCCTAATAATGACCTAGCTTGGATAGGTCCGCAGATGTCTGTATGCACCAGTTCTAAAATATCTCTTTCCTTTCTATTAACATGCAAAGGGAACTCTTATCTATGCATTTTCCCTAATGCACATCCATCACAATCCAGCTTAACATTATGGAAAACAAGAAGTCCATTAACCATACCTTTTCTCTGAAGTAGGATGAGGTCTTGCAGATTAAGATGGCCAAATCTTTGATGCCAGAGATATTCGGCTATCAATGCAGCTGCAACCATTGCTTGTTATGGCATACTTTTCACATATAGTCTTTACAGATTCCCCACACACACTCCTATTGCAAATGTTTCCATCTGGCTATCCTTAATGACACAGTTAGTCTTAAATAATTGAACTTGCATGTCTTGATTAGTAATCATTGAGACATAGACCAAAATTTTCTTAATTCCTGGAACATACAATACACTTTTAAGATGTCTAATGTCACCGCTTGGTAACTTTACATGAATGTCACCATATCCTTTGATCTCATATCTAGTATCATCTCCTAAATATATTTTCAACCCACGTGAAGTTTCTTCAACAAATTCAAACCAATCCTTCTTACCAGTCATATGTGAGGATGCGCCAGAGTTGACATACCATATGTCATCCTCAACTCCCTTTGAAGCTGAAAGAGCACCTATAAATAGTCGAAGTTAGTGGCTATGGTCCTCTCCTTCCTCAACAAGGTAACCCTTATGTTTTCTCTGTTTATTTCTTCCTTCATCTGCCTACCTCTTATAACAATCTTTCATATGATGACTGGGTTTTCCACAGTAAAAACATTTCTTGCTGGGAAAATTATTAGCAGACATACCTTTAAACGGTCTCTTCTAAAATGTGTTGGCTCCTTTCTGTTGTTGCTGCTGCGGTTGCTGATGCTACTTCCCTCTATACTGTCTCCTTTTTGCCATCAGAGCAAGGTCATTGCTCTATGATTTCAGATTTTGTCGTCGCTCTTCTTCCTGTAGCAGAATCCCTGTCAGCTCTTCAAATACAGGGGCTTTCTCCCTTGCTGCCAGCCCTGTGATAAACATCTGGTATTCATCAGTCATTCCGTTTAACGTGATCATGACTAGATCTGAATCAGAAACTTTCTCTCCGATATCTCCCAATCTGTCCTTCAGGTCTTTGACTCTAACAATGAATCCAACAACAGACTCGTTCTCCTCTATCTTTAATGCAAACAGCTTGCCTTTGAGCGACAAGACATGGATTGTATTTTGTGTCTGGTATAGGTTTTTGATCATCGTTGAAATGTCAGTGGCCGATTTACAGTCTCTAATATGTGGGATAACATGGTCCTTGATAGACATCTTCAATATGACCTTTGCTTTTGTCTCCCTTTTATCCCAATCTTGTTCTTGTGCAGCTAATCCTGGTCTTAGCTCATTTCCTATAACGATCGACCACGCATTCGCACTTTCAAGTAAAGTCTACATCTTGAATTTCCAGTTGGAAAAATTCTATCCATCAAGTTTTCCAGACTCATGGAGATATGATTTTGTACTCTTATTCATATTGGACTGATAAAATTTCTGATCCTCTGATGAATAAGTCTATCCAACTGAACACATTCAGGACACACTAAAAAAAAAAAAAATCACCACATACCAGATCCGAACCTTTGTTTTGCTGAGAAAAAAAAAATTGTACCTCCAAACAGATCAGGAACTCCAATGTGCCATCACCCGGAAAATCCAATCTGCTACCACCGAATAGATCAGGAACTCCAATGCACCACCACCGGGCAAATCCAATCTTTTGCCACCGAACAGATCAGGAACTCCAATGCGCCACCACCGGGCAAATCTTATCTGCTACAGCCCAGCAGATTTGAAATTTCAAAGTGCCACCACCGGACAAGGCCGATTCGAAAAAAATTGCAGATTTTCCAAAGAGAAAGAGGTTGGCGCTCCTTGACGGTGAAAGATCCACACCGAAAACAAAATCAATGCGTCTTATGAAATTGGCGCAATTATCACTCTCAATTCCGCACCAATAGAAATTTTTGGTGCGCTGGTGCAACTATCACATTCAAAACTGCACCAAATGGTGTGACTGTTAATTAATAAAGCGTGCCAACCCTTCTTTCTGCTCAACAATGGCACGACTGTTTGCGATGAAACTGTGCCAACCCTTCTTCCGCTCAGAGATGATCAGTCATCTGAGATCTGTGCTTCAGGTGTTATTGCAGTCCACCTGATTCTACGATTGCTTTTGTATACTCCACCTTCACTATAGTTCTGCAATCTCGGTGAGAGTAAAATTCTTTTTTTAAGGGTATGAATACAATAATTATTCTTCTTGGTTTCGTAGGAAAATTGGAGGAAAGATAAGGGATTCACTCCACCACCGAGTCGGTATAGGGTTTTCGGTGCACTGTCTCTCTAGTTCGCCACACAAATTATGGTAAGGTAATCTATGCCTTCATTCCACTTCCCTTTTGTGGGTGAAATACTTTTCCCCTACACAGGGGTTTACTCTACTAATTAATATATTAGCATAGCTTAAAGGAACAAACTTCGTGATTTCTTCATATCCCACATATGTAAGATTGGTTTTCCTTCGGGGTTTAATGGTTCTTTGTTGAAATTGATTTGCAACGATAATCTTATCTAATTCATTCTTTGTCTTCTATGATTTGCAAGTAGTCATTTCTCCTTCTGTTTACACCTCTATTAACGAGATCATCCTATCACCTTTGATATCTATTCCCATGGCTGATGTGGTTTCAGGTTGGTTACATTTGTTTCGCCATAGGAGAGGCTACTAGACTTATTTACCTTATGGAAAATTTATGGTATCACAAGGGTTATAGCTTTATTATGGGTTTAATGTTCAGGCATTGAGGAAATTTTGTGCTATGAATTTATGTTTTATCTATTCTAGCTACTTCAGTTTGTGAAACCTCAACTGATGAGGGTCCATACTTAACACCTTGTGTGATGAGGCATCAATTTGTATATAGGAAAAAATGAAACCTTTGGATCACCTGATGTTAATAGTTTATATTCTAGTGTTGTTTTGAAATTAATTTCCTCTTTGCACACCATTTATTTTAGATGACCCAATTTTGGGACTATAATAAAATTTACATATTTATAAAATTGCTTGTATTTGTTCGTATATTCATTTTCTTCTTCACTAAACAAAACATCAAGTTTTCATTTCTCTACTTTCTATGAATAATACCAGTATACAGTCATGGTTATATCTCGAGGTTATTTATTTTTGTGATTTTATATGTATAAATGTATTTACGTTTCCTATAATACGTAACTATTATGTTCATGTACCATTTTTATTCCTTCGGAAATTGAGTGTGTTCATTTTTAATACATATATATATATATATATATTATATATATATATATATATATATATATGCTAAAGTTAGTTGAAAATTGTAGTTCTATTCACACCTTGCTAGAAAATATCTATTCAGCCATTGAGGACACTACATTTCTTACAAATCATGTACATCCCTTTTAGTTTGTTTCTTCAAATTTTTTACACAAGAATTTAATTAGTGTTTGTGTAATTTATTTGTCTTCCTCGCAAGCTTTATCTTTGGTTCCACTAATCAATTTTTCTTATGGGGTCACCCAAACTCTCTAATTTCTACATGACTTGTAAGGACCCTATGCGTACCACTCCTTTACCAATTAAAATTTAGATTTAGGTGCTAATTAAGAGGCTTGCATTGATCATAATCAAGATTCTATTATTATTATGCTCTGAAGCCATATTTAAATTGACTATTTAGTCTCTCACTCCTTCTTGATTAATTAATGAATTATTTGACCTAATAGATTATCTGAATTACACCCCTCATATTTCTCATTCACTTTCTTGTATTGATTTATAAATACCTTCCGCTCATAAGCTAGAATTACTAGAATTAGTTCGTAATATTCACGAGACTTCATAAGTGACATACACACTTAGCTTGGTTGTAAAACAAATCCTTAAGCTCTTGTATTTTTTAATCCAAATATCATGTCGGGTAACAGTAAAATAAACCTAATAGTAAATAGTTTATTACCATGACCTCCATACATATTAATTGTAGAAACAAAAAAATTATATCGTTAAACTTGTAGCATTTCATTTGTAAACAATTGAATTTACCTTCACAGATTACATGCATAACAAAAATAAAATTTAATTAAGTTTATCTAAATTCATGATGATAGAGACTAACACTATTTGAGTTTAAAATCGCAAAAATATCTATCTGTGAATTCAAAATTACAAAATACCTTTAACTGAATTCAAAATACCAGACATATTTTCTCTGAATTCAATTTTTCAAAAATACTTTTATTTGAATTCAAATTCACTGACATATCTTTATCTTGAATGTATTATCCAATCTAGAAAGAATAATTGTAAATTGAAGTCTTCCAAAAGGAAACATTTAACCAAAATTTCATGCATTAAAGAAGTAAATGAATACAAAAACAACCTAACTAGTATCACGGTGTGAGGAATGCACACTTGGGATTCTCAAACCTTAATCACCCGACCTTGAACTGATTTCCTCTAGCTAAGCCCCAAGATGACACTCACTTACTAGGTTATCAGAAACCTCTATTGATCCCTACAAGGTATTTTATACCTTTCTTCCATGATTAATTTCCTTCAGTAGTGTCACACTTTTGTGGTCCTTTTTATCCACTTTCCTAGGGTTTTCCTTAAAATCACTCTTTTCTCTTTTGTGACGCTTTATTTTTATCCAGGCTTAACATCTTTCACTAGCTAAGTGATTGAAAGGATTTTCTCTCCAATCCATTAAATAGTTTTCTAGAATTTTTTTTATCATGAAAGAATTATTCCAATCTCATTTATCAATGACATTTTTTTTTTCTTTCTTTGGAAAATTTCTCATTTTCAAGTGTCTCATTACCAAGTACGTAAATTCCATTTATTTATTAATAAATTTATATATTTACATAAAATTTCAATGTACATCACGAATTTTCTGCCATTCTTACTAACATAATTCAGTCTAAATAAAAACATCATTACAGTAGTGGAGGGATATTACATTCTTTCCCTTTTTATTCACACCATCCTCAGTGCTTATTTTGCAGTTACTTCCTTCTAAAACAATGATTGATAAATTTTTTTTCATTTCATCCTCCCTCTCCCATTTATCCTCTTTATGGCTAAAGTGATTCTATTTCACTTTAACTCGAATGATGGCTTGATTCTAAAGCCTGATCTCTTTCCAATCTAGAATATAGAGATGTTATGCCAGGAAGTATCCTTTGGGTTCCAACTGTAGCATTTTCTAGTCGATAATGTGAGAATTATCACGTACCTATTTTTTAACTGATTACATATGAAAAAAATTATGATCTTTAATGTGAATGGGTAATGCTAATTGATAAGCTACAAGACCAATTTTGTCCAGAATTTCAAATGGTCCACAAAATCATGGTGTCAATTGTAGACAAGTTCCTATTCTTAATGTAATTTTCCTTGGATTCACCCTCAAATGAGCATGATCTCTAATTTTGAACTCCATGTGCATTTGTTTCTTATCTGCATAGATTTTCTATCAATCCCATGGAGTTTTGATGTTCTGTTGAATCCTCCACACTATTTTCTCTATTTATTGTGAAGCATCTAGCCCGAGTATCAGTCTATCCTTTGATTGACTCCACTTGAAAAGTGTTAGGAGTTTCTTGCCATACATGGCTTCAAAAGGTCACATTTTAATCGATGATTGATAACTGTTGTTGTAGGAAAACTCGACTAAATGCAAGAAATCCTCCCCTTTCGTAGGCCTATCCATGACATACATTCTTAGCATGTCTTCCAAAATATAGTTGGTTCTCTCAGTTTTTCCATCTATTTGAGTATGATATGTTGTACTAAAATTCAATTGAGTGCCCATGCCCCCAAATGGTGCTTTCCAAAATTTTGAGGTGAATTTGGCATCCCTTTATCATACTATCATCTTGGGAATTCCATGTAATCGAAAAATCTCTCATAAAAATATCAGCAACTTGTCTCATGCCAAACTATATTGTACCAATATGAAATGGGTTGTCTTACCTAAGATATCCACCACCACCATGATGGGGTAGTGTTTCCTCTTTGTCCTCAGCAATGTTGTGATGAAATATAAAGAAATTATTTCCCACTTCCATTGAGGGATAGGTAGTGGATTAAGTTAAATCCACTAGGGTGTCGATCTTTAACCTTTATTTGTTGATGCTCTAAACATTTTGATAAATATTCAACCACCTCTTTCTTCATTCTTGGCCAAAAGGTTTTTTTTTAATGTTGTAATATCATAAGGTTTCTTCTGATATTCATCAAGTATCATTTGTTTCAGGGCTTGTACATTGGGAAAGTATAATCATTTTTTGTAAATCAACAATTTATCAGAATTCTTTGCATATCCAGGAATTTTAATTCGTTGTAATTTTTGTGGAATTTTCAAATATTTTGGATCATTTTTTATGGAAATCCTAATTTTCTCTATCAAATATGTATTATCACTGCTAACAGAAACTTCCATTAAAGATTAACTATGTCTTCTCAAAGTATCTTCTATATTGTTCTCTTTCCCTTTTATATGTCTAATGTCAAATTCAAACTCACTAAGAAACACCATCAAGTTTTGGATTTTTGCATCTACGGATAAATACTAATTTCTTAGATAAGTAGCTGTATCTAGAACAACAGTTTAAAGTGTTTTAGAATCTTCCTATAAGCAATAGATAAGATGAGAAGATAGAAGGCCTACGTGTACTTCTGCTTTCCTCTCGTCTCCCTTGTATCGATTTTGTTTCTCCTTCCTGTACTTAATATGTTTTAGAAGTACCCTATAAACACAACATAAGACAATAACCGATCAAAGCATACGATCTATTGAATATAAGTGCAAGTAATTAGATACAATTCACACATATAAGCATTATGAAACAATACAAACATATGGGAAAAAGGTTCAAACACTTTATTTATATAGACGAAGGAATTAAAACCATTGGTGTTTGATTCAAAGCCATTCTTCTAGATTGAATCCCATCCACATCACATCAAAAGCACGGCAAAGTTGTAAAATCACAATACTTGCTTCAAAGCCAAATCTCATAGCAGCATTATCTTCTTACAATTCAACATATTTTGGCCCCCTGATCACTTAGATGAGTGGTCAATTTATATGAGGATGAAGGAGGTTTTGTCATTAATGGTGGCATTGAATGGCCTTCCATACTTAGAATTAGTTTCATGGAGGAAGTGATGAGAGGATATGATGCACCTTAACTCATTCCTCATCCATTTTTGAGCTCACAGGAGTTGATAAGTCAGGGAAACTTCTAGATGACTCCAAAAGATAAGAGTATTCCCCAAACCCTATGTGAATTTCAATCATTCTCACCCAGTGCAGGTCAACGGACGCCTAAGTGCTCTGTAGAGCACCCTGGTAGTGGACTTAACTACTTTGCAGTGCACCTTCATAAGGGCTTACCTGTGCTGGCCCCTTTAGAGGCTATTTCTAGATTTCTTCAAGTCATGAAACTATCTGAGAAGAAGGCATTCAAAGGGGTGACTTGTTTAGGTCATGAAGCAGCTCGAATTAGGGTTTGATGAGCCCTAAGACATTGATCTAGATGTTGGGATTTGATGTGCCCAAACGGATCTGTAACACATCCACCTAGCTTACCTAACATTGAGATATAGTTTGCTGAAGATATATTTTAGGTTGATATGATCGATTACCAAAGTGAATTTCTTTCCTAGCAAATAGTGCCTCCACATTCTTAAATAGTGTATGACAACAACTAGCTCTAGGTCATATATAACATAATTTCATTGATGTGTTTTGAACCTTCTAGAATCAGTGATAGTACTAAATTTTCTGGCATCAAAACTCCCCCTAGCCCCTCCATACAAGCATCAGTGAAAATCCTAATTTATTTATTTGGATCTTCAAGTTTTAAAATGGGAGACACTGTGAGTAGGTTTTTTAGTTTATCAAAATTCTATTTATATTTGGTAGACCAATAAAGTTTTACTCCCTTTGTTTGTAAAGATGTGATAGGATATGCTAATTTCGAGAATCCCTCTATATATATGGTAATATGCTTTGATTTCCATAAATGCTTGAACAACAAATACATCCTTTGGTATGGGTCATTTGACCATGGCTCTAACCCTTTCAGGTTCAACTACTAGTCCTTCCCTTGAAATGTTGTAACCTAAATACTATATTTTGTTTCTATAGAAGTCACCTTTAGTGAATTTGGCATACAACTAACATCCCCTTAGTGTTTGTCGTACCAATTCTAAGTTTTCTTTATGTTCCTCTTTATCCTTAGAGTACAAGAGGATATCATCTAGATATACTAACACAAATTTGTCCAAACATTTGCTAAATACATTGTTTCTTAGGAACATAAAATTTGTTGGGTCATTAATAGGGCCTAATCGTAACACTACAAACTCATAGAGACCATATCTAGTTCTAAAGTATCTCTTATAAATATCTTCATTTTTAATATTCTAAATTGATGATATCCAATCCTTAAGTCATTTTCTGAAAAATTTGTTTCCCCTCTCACTTGATCAAATAGATCATCAATACGAAGAAACAAATATTTCTTTTCGATAATTAACTTTTTTACTTGTTGATAATTGACGGATGTCTTAAATGTGCCATATTTATTTTTGACAAATAATATGAGAGCCCACCATCATGACACAATAGGCCTAAGATAGCCTTTCCCTAATAAGTCATGTAGATGCATTTTTAGTTCCAGTAATTCAAGTAGACTCACACAGGAAGGAGCACTAGACACTTGGGCTACATCGAGTACCAAACCAATGGAAAAGTATATATCCCTGTGGGGTGGTAAACTTGGAATCTCCTCTCGAAAGACATCTCAAAATTCTTTACTAATTGGAAATGTATCTAAGTTTGGTTCCTCACCTGGATGTTTACCTGCCTCTACATGAACCATAAAGAATTGGGATTGCTTTCATGCACTCTTTTACATTTGTAAGGCTTAAATTTGTCTAACATATATAGGTTTTGGTATCCCTTGAATTATTTAAGTTTTCCCTTGTTGGTTCACACACCTCAATATTTTTTCTGAATAGTTTATAATGGCTCCTTGCTTTTCCAACTAATCCATGCCTATTAATACATCATATGATCCTAGAGGAAGTACATTTAGATCCACAATAGTGGAATAGCCTTTTAAATAAATATTTCATTACTTTAATTGGATGGTCACTCTTCTCTTACTGCTAGTTTCTAACTCTACCAACCAAGAAGTCTTATATTTTTCAGTTTTAAGTTTACATTTTCCTCCCACCTATGGTCCAACGTAACTTAAACTAGCCCCTAGGTCAATTAAAGCAAAATCAGGTTGGTTGGAAATAGTACCTTCACTCTCAATCATTGTTTATTGATATTCTTCTTCTCTATCCTCCAAGGTTGTGATTATTTTGGCGATATTTATGGAAATATCATTCACTGTAGTGGCTTCATGGACAACTTAAATATTCTTAATGGATATGGTTTATTCGGAAAATCCCTCAGTAAATGAGGTTCACCACACACCCAACATTTCTATGTTATTTTTATTTTCCTCCTCTAACATTTTTGGTGTTAAATTCCAACCGTTTTTATCTAGCTTGATATTGAGCTAGTTCAATCACATTCCCCTTGGTGAAATTTTTCCATTGATGGTCCTTCCCAATCTTTTTGAGATAACCAGGTTTTTTCCATTTTGCTCCAATTGTAGGTTTAACTTTGTCCTTATTTTAACAAAACTTGTGGGCTTCACCTTTACTCCTAAATTTTTGTTAACATCATATCGCCTTTCTGAGCACTTCATCCATGGTTTTAATATTATCAAATTCAATATATTACTTATGGACAATGGGCAAGCAGTTCACAAAGAGGTGCACCTTGGTTTTTTCTTCTTTAGTGTAGGCTAGATACCATAGTAAATTGGTAAAATTCACCACAAATTCATCCATAGTTAATTTCCCTAACCTTAACTCATGGAACTCTTTGGCACAGTCATCATAATAAAGTTCACTTAAGTATTGATTTTTAAACTGCTTTCAGAACTCCTCCCAATATACTTGATTTTCTTCTGGAAGATGCACACTTTTAGCTTCTTGCCACCATAGGGTAAATTTACCCTGCAGCTGATAAATGGCAAATATAAGCTTTAATTTTCTCTCATAGTCATAAAATTGGAAGTATTTGGTCATATTATGTAACCATGCTTTTGCGTCCTATTCCTCTCCCCATCAATGTTAGGGTGATTGATTTTCCTAAATTTCCCTTGTTGTTCTATTTGTTTCCTTTTCTTCTGTGTTCTATGATATGTTCTATCAGAATCCCCTCCCCCTCCTTCAGATTGATCTAATTATTTGCCCCTTTTTGTTCCTTTCACTATATTAGGATCCACTAGTTTACAACTAGACTTTTTAGCCAACCCACTTATCATTCTTTCCTATTCCTCATTGGCCTTTAACAAACACTCATTGCTACTCCTCGAATATGCGAGTTCTTTCTACAAATTTATAATAACATCCATCAATTGAGTAGTTCTTGGGGCCTCATTCTCCAATTCAACATATATGTTCTCCCTTTCAGTGATGGCTAGAGCCTCCTCTACCATTCTTCTATAAACGTATCCATTTATTATTAACCTTATGATGTAAAACAAATCAATTGAGAATTCTTCTCTATGTCAACTTGTTAATACACACACGTTTGTTTTCTTAGTTTGTGATCATTCCTTAAGGCCCCAGTGGCGTCTTGGGCTCTGATACTATTTGTCATGACTCTTCAATCACTATACCAAAGAAATTTTTTTCTACAACTATAGTTGGACACACAAATTCATGTGTATCATTAAATTAATCATAATCCATTTCCCTCTAAGTATTTCATAATATTAATCCGCTTTTGTTTTTCTTTATTTTTGCATACTTGTTCCTTAATCTAGTGGTAACCATAAGTTAAGGGGTTGAGGCCTTATGTGTTATATGATATACTTACGTAGCTTATATACCTACATGTTTCCTTGTGGCGTTATCCCTAATGCATCCATAATGATATAGCCTCTATGGTCTATTTGAGTTTAAAAGTTATAATTAACAAAACTCTATAACTTTCTTTGTTGCATTCCAAATTAATGAAATTACGACCATTGTTAATGTAGAACTAAAGTGGTTTTGTCGATGCAAATTTAACCTTTGCTTGCCAATACAACATCCTTATTTAATTTATTGATTTATTTCTCTCCACGTGGTGTCATCCTGGGAATGTGATAAACCAATTTGTTTGTGCCTCAATTTCCTCCTTCACATGGAGTGCAGGTGGCTCATTGGGTACCGTTCAACGACTAAGATATGTTTTAGTCAATCAAGGGTGTAGATCAAATTTTCCCACCATAATCCTCTTTTCCCATGGATAGTTGGGCATTATGTGACATTTGTTGCTTCCTTCAACTCCTGGTGTCTATGCTATGTTGTTTAAAGAGTCTTCAATGGTATATGGATTCCATGTGACCCTCAAGAAACCATGGTGGCCATTGAAAGATGGCTTCCCTTACACTCGACATTTCCTGTCCATGCTTTTAAGTATCACTACAACTAAATTGCTAAATTCCTCTGTTCTGGTATTTTCGTGAGGCCACTATATTGTTTTGTATTTCTATGTAATGATGATATAGTTAATTTCTCCAGGATTAGAATTTTCATGGATTTTTTTTTTGTTTTACCCTGTTGCTCACTCTTTGTGCGTTCTTGTTAGTTCTTACCTACATGTTTAATGGATAATGATTATTATGGAAATTCTTATGGTTCTGAGTTCAATTATTGCTATGCCCCCTCTAGGTAATCAGTTAAAGTTCCATGATAATTTAACCTTACTTAACTTAACTCTTCTTTCCTTATCTCGGTGTTAGAAAATTATATATTACAGATTAATGGAACACATAAAATATTGCATAAATATAAATACATAAAATGCGTAAAACAAGGGAGACACAGATATACATGGTTCACCCAATTTGGGCTATATCTACAGAGAAATAGCCAGTCCTTCTTTTATTATATTATCTAGCAAACTGAAAAGATACAACCTACAGTAGATCTGTTGTAACACCCTCTTCGCTCTCAATCTCCTCCCTCTTCCTCACTAAGAATACAAATCTACATAGATGCAATACAATTCCCTCATATATAGTGAGGGGTTGCCTTCTAGGGCAAGAAAACCCTATATTAAACATAACTTCTATCGTCAGATCATTTGCCTAATGAACGGCCCAGATTGACTACAAATTACTAGACTTTTATAGGGGAATTTTACATCTATTTTTAGCTTCAGGGGCATTGCCCCCCAACCCCCACTGAGGGATCACTGCGATACACCCCCCGACCTCTAGGGGGAAAATCCCCCCACACCACCCCCCCCCCCCCCCCCCCCCCCAACGTTAGAGGGGTGTATAGTCTTCCTATGGTGTACATCGAGCTGAGACCATTGAATACAGAAGATAATCAGGCTCCACACCCAACAATTTCCCACTTGGCGACTGATTATAGCAACTCCACCGCTACTTCATTTGCTAGACAATGACTCCACTTCGGACCTGGTTGTTTCTCATATTCTTCATCATACTTGAAGACCAATTCAAACTGAGCAGATTCTTAGTTTCTCCTTGGTTACAACTTTTGTTAGCATATCTATAGGATTTTGGCTAGTGTGTATCTTTTCCAGCTTCAACTATCCATCTTCCAACGCTGACCAAATGAAATGGTACTTGAGCTGTATATGTTTAGTCTTGGAATGAAATGCAGAGTGCTTTGCAAGATGTATGGCACTGTGGTTGTCACTGTATAACTTGCTCAACTCCTGCTTCTTACCCAATTCATCTAGAAACCTTTTCAACCAAATCATTTCTCTACTAGCCTCTGTAGCGGCAACATACTCAGCTTCTGCTGTTGAAAGTGCAACAACACTTTGGATTTTTGAAACCCAACTGACAACTATTCCACCTACAGTAAATACATATCCTGTAGTTCTCCTTCTATTATCTCTGTCACCTCCCATATCTACATCAACATATCCCTGTAGAGAAATGTTTGAACCACCAAAGCATAATGCTTGATTTGTGGTATCTCTCAAATACCTAAGAATCCACTTCACCGCCATCGAATGTTATTTTCCTAGATTGTTCATGTACCTGCTTATAACTCCCATTGCATGTGCAATATCAGGCCTTGTGTAGACCATTGCATACATTAAGGTTCCAAATGCTGATGCATATGGAACTTTAGACATATGAGCGATTTCTTCCTGAGTCTTGGGACATGCCACCTTACTTAATTTGAAATGGCTAGCCAAAGATATACTAACTAGTTATGCATTCTACATATTAAACCTTTTCAACACCTTTTCTATGTACTCACCTTGAGACAATGCTAATTTGTGATTCTCCCTGTCTCTAGTTATTCTCATACCAAGGATTTGTTTTCAGCGCCCAAATCCTTCATTGCGAATGAGCTTGCCAATTTCCTTTTGAGAACATTTATTTCCTGCATGTTAGAACCTGCAACAAGCATGTCATCTACATACAATAACAATATAATATAGCTGCCAGCTTTTTACCTTTTGACATAAAGAGAATGATCAGAGTAACACCTAGTATAACCTTGTTCAGACATAAACTTGTCAAATCTTAGATACCATTGCCTTGGAGCCTGTTTTAAGCCATACAAATTCTTCTTCAACCTGCACACTAGTTTCTCCTTCCCTTTTACCTCATATCCTTGTGGTCGCTACATATATATCTCTTCCTCCAAATAGAAAGGTTGTCTTTACATCTAACTACTCAAGATGCAAATCTTTAGCTACTACTAGACTTAGAATAGTTCTGATTGAAGTCATTTTCACAACAGGAGAAAATATCTCATCAAAGTCTATACCATTTTTATATGCAAAACCTTTGACCACAAGTCTAGCTTTATACCTTTTTCTACCTCCATCTTCTTCCTTCAACTTGTAAACACATTTATTCTACAATGTTGTTTTACCTATAGGCAACCTGACTAAGTCCCAAGTCTGGTTATGTGCTAAGGAGTCCATCTCTTATTTCATGGCTTGCTCCGACTTCTTCCTAGTTTCTACCTGCACTGCTTCTTCATAACATTCTGGATCACCAGAATCAGACAACAATACATAATATAATGAAGGAGAGTATCATTTAGGGGGTCTACTTATCCTAGTAGATCTTCTAACACCACTTTTGGTGTTTGAAGTGCTTGTTGCTATTGTGGTTGTTGTTCTGGTTGTTGATAATTATGATTTTCAGGCGCCATCACTTTTCCTATAATATTGTCAAGCACTATGTATTCCCTGTTTTCTTTTTCCTATTTCTTTTCCTCCAGTTGATCCTTATAAAAAACCTTTTCACTGAATATGACATATTTTCTCCTTATGATTTTGTGTTTTTCATAATCATAAAAGCAATAACCAAAATCATTAACACCATAGCCAATAAAGGTACATTTCTTTGATTTTTCCTTACGCTTTGCTCTATTTTCTTTGTTAATGTGGACAAAGGCTTCACAACCAAAAGTCTTTAAAAAAGAGTAGTTTACCTTTTTACCTGTCCATGCCTCCTTTGGAATACCACCATTCAAGGAACTTGAAGGCCTTCTGTTTATTAGATAAACAACAGTATCTATAACATCTGCCCAAAATTGTAAAGGCAATCCTGCATGAATCTCATGCACCTTGCATGCACCATGATTGTCCTATTCATGCTTTCTGACATGCCATTTTCTTGTGATGCTCATGGAACTATCTTCTCTCTATAAATTCCATTCTCTGAACAGTATCTATCAAACACTTTGCTGCGATATTCACCTCCATTATCTGATCTGAGACACTTCAACCTTTCTGCTGTCTCATTTTCAACCAAAGCTTTCCATTTTCTGAAAGTATCAAATAGATCAGATTTATTTCGAATACAATAAATCCAAGTTTTTCTGGTTGCATCATCAATAAAAGTAACATAATAACGAGAGCCACCAAGAGATGGTACTTGAGCAGGTCCCCATACATCTATATGTACAAGCTCTAATTTTTCGCTCTTCTTTCTTTCCCAACTCTAAGGAATCTGACTCTCTTCTGTTTTTTTGTAAACACAATTCTCATAGAATTTTAAATCAACATGCATCAAACGTGACAAAAAATTTCTTGAGTGGAGAATCTGCATTTTCTCCTGTAAAGGTTAAAGCATTAACAGAATTAGAAATACCATTGCATAACTACAATGTACCAACCTTTTCCCATTTCGCTATTACTAGGGTCCTTTAGTGACCTTCCAGGTTTTATCGGTGAAAGTAGTTATGCAACCTTCACCTCCTAACTGCCCCATTCAAATCAGATTTTTCTTCAGATCTTGAACATGCCTTACCTCCTTCAATAGCCATTCATTTCCATTCTGCTATTTTATGAAAATTGTACCCATTCCAACGATTTTACAATGTTTATCATCACCCAATCGAACCTATCCAAAATCTCCTCGAACATAATCATGAAAATGTTTCTTATCAGGTCTGGCATGGAATGAGGCCCCTGAATCTACCACCCAGGCATCAATAATATTTTCTACTGAAAGAATCAAAGCATCCTGCAACACATCACTTGTTACATGTGCTTCATGATTAGTTTCATGTTGCGCGTCTCCTTCTTTTCCCTTCCGAGACTTTTAGTCTTTCTTCGGGTGTACTTTCTTCCCACATTTCCAGCACCCTATCTCCGATCTGGACATGGATCTTTCTTTTCTTGATTTACTGCGATATCCTAGGCTCTTTCCTCTTTCCATTTTTATTCTCCTAGTCTCTATGGTCAAAGCATTACCTGATGTCTCAGCAGAGCTTTTCTGTCGCATTTCCTTGCTAAGGATTGCACCGACAACATCATCAAACTTTAAAGTACTAGATCCAGAAACAAAGTTACTAATGGCCATAACTAAACCATTCCAACTTTCTGGCAATGAGCACAGAAATAACAGAGCCGTAACTTCATCATCAAATGTTACCCCTATAGAACTTAACTGACTTGTAACTATATTAAAATCATTTAAATGGTTTGCAATAGATCCACCTTCTAACATCTTCATATTAAACAAACGCTTCTTAAGAAATACCTTATTTGAGGCTGAGGGTTTTTCATATAGTTTGGCCAATACCAACATTAAACCCTCTGTTGTTCTTTCCTTTGAAATATTAAACACTACCGAGGCTACTAGGCACAACCGTATTGTTCCAAGTACCTTTCTGTTGAGAATATCCCATTATATCTTTATCATACTCGTCAGCTTCTTTGTCTTTCCACTCAATGGTAGGTACAGATCTCTCTGATACAGATAATCTTTCATCTGCATCTTCCACAACTGGTAGTTTTTTCCATTGAATATTTTGACCTTAAACCTACCATCTTCCGCCATTGCTCCCACTCGAACTAGGAACCCTTCTCTCCTACGAGTTTATTAGCCAAATAGACCTTTGGCTTTGATACCAGTTGTTAGAAAATTATATATTACGGAGCAATGGAACACATAAAATATTGCATAAATTTAAACACAGAAAATGCACAAAACAAGAGAGACAAAGATATACGTGGTTCACCAAGTTTGGGCTACATCCATGGAGAAATAGCCAGTCGTTATTTTATTATATTATCCAGCAAACTAAATAGATACAACCAACAACAGATATGTTATAACACTCCCTTCACTGTCAATCTCATCTCTCTTCCTCACTCAGAATACATACCTACATAGACACAATATAATTCCCTCATATAGAGTGAGGGGTTGCCTTATAGGGAAAAAACCCTAAATTAAACATAACTTCTACCATCAGATCATTTGCCTAATGAATGGCCCAAAATGACAAGAAATTACTAGACTTTTACAAGGAAATTTTACATCTATTTTTAGCTTCGAGGGCGTTGCCCCCAAAGCCCCGCCAGGGGACTGCTGGCCCTCGGACCCCCCGAGCCAGGGGGATCGGCCCCCCCAAACCCCCGCGTGGAGGGGTCTATAGTCTTCCTGGGGTATACTTCTGGCTGAAACCTTTGAATATAGAAGAAAATCAAGCTCCACACCCAACACTTGGTGAGAGTACAATGGTTTAGTTAAGGGTATGAATGCAGTAATAGTTCTTCCTGGCTTCATAGGAAAATGAAAGGAAAGATAAGGGATTCACTCCACCACCGAGTTGGTTCAAGGTTTTCGATGCACTATCTCTCTAGTTCACCACACAAATTACTATAAGGTAATCTATTCCTTCACTATGCCTACCCTTCATTGATGAAATACTTTTCCCTTGCACCAAGGTTTACTTTACCATTTGAGCTTAGAGGTGCAAACTCCCTTATTTCTTCAGATCCCACACAAGTGAGACTGGTTTCCCTTCAATGTTTAATGGTTCTTTGTTGAAATTGATTTGGAATGATAATATCACCTAATTAATTCTCTTTCTTCTATGATTTTCTAGTAATCATTGCTCCTTCCAGTTAAACCTCTAATCAATGAGGTGAACCTGTCACCTTTGATATCCATTCCCATGGTTATTGTTGTTGTTTTAGGTTAGTTACATTTTTTTCACCACAGCGGAGACTGTTGGACTTATTTGTCTTTGGGAAAATTTCTGGTATCATAAGGGTTATAATTTATGGGTTTAATGTTCTCGAGTTGAGGAGCTTTTGTACTATGAATTCATGTTATATCTATTCAAACTATTTCACTTTATGAAACCTCAATTGATGAGGGTGCATACTCATCACAGTGTGTGATGAGATGCTGATTTGTTTATAATCAAAAGGGAAACCTTTTGGTCCCCTCATATTAACACTATCTATTCCAACAATGTTTTGTAATTAATTTCCTCTTTGTGCACCGTTTATTTTAGATGATCCAATTTTGGGACTACAATAAAAATTACATATTGAAAAAATTTCTTGCATTAGTTCATATATTCCTTTCGTTCTTATCTAGATAAAACAAGATCCTTTCATTACTCTACTATCTACAAATAATGCTTGTATATAATCATCGTTATATCTTCGAGTTATTGTTTTTTGTGTTTTCATATGTATAAATGTATTTAAATTTCCAGTAATACGTCTCTATTCTATTCAGCTACCATTTTTATTGCTTCAAAAATTGCAAGTGTTACTCTTTTATTCGTTATATATATATATATATATATATATATATATGCTAAAGTTAATTATAAATCACAATTCTGGTCACACCCTACTAGTAAATCTCTATTCAACCCTTGACAACACCATGTTTTCACTGATCATGTGCTTCCTTTTTAGTTTAATTTGTCAAATTTCTTACACACGAATTTAATCATTTCTGTGTAATATGTTTGTCATCCCAGGAAGCTATATCTTAGGTTCTGATAATTAATTTTTCTTGTGGGCTCACCCATACTTGATAATTTCTACAAGACTTGTAAGGATACCAATTACGCTATGGTTGTATTCATTTTCTTCTTTAATGCATTAAATTTCGGTTAAATCTTGGCTTTTTTAAAGCTGCCAATTTACAATTAGTCCTTTGAGATTGGAAAATATAGCCAGGATAAATATGTGTCTATGATTTTGAATTCAGTTGAAAGTATTTTTGAAAATTTGAATACAGGAAAAATATGTCTGTGATTTTGAATTCAGATAAAAGTATTTTTGAAAATTTGAATTTAGAAAAAGATATGTCTGATATTTTGAGTTCAGATAAAGGTATTTTTGTAATTTTAAATTCAGAGAAAGATATTTCTGTGATTTTAAACTCAAATAGTGGTATTCTTTGTGATCATGAATTTGGATAAGATTAATTGAAATTTATTTCTATTATGCATGTAATATGTGAAGATAATTTTAGTTGCTTACAAATGAAATGCTACAGGTTTAACAATATATAGCGTTTGTTTCTACAATTAATATGTATGGAGGTATGGTAACAAACTAATTACTAATAGGTTGATTTTACTATTACCGAGCATGAGATTTGGATTAATAAATCTAGGGGCTTAAGGATTTGTTCTAAAACCACTCTAATTGTGTATGTCCCTTATCAAATCTTAGGAATATTACGAACTGATTCTCGTGATGACTAGGAATTCTAGTTAAAAACAATTGCATGTAAATAGTCAATGAGAGGAAGGTGTTTATAAACCAATATAAGAAAGTGAATGAGAAGTATGAGAGGTCTAGTTTTCGTAACCTAGTAGGCCGAATAATTCATTAGTCAGTCGAGAAAGAGTCAAATACTAAATAGTCAATTTGATTATCACTTCAAAGCGTCATAATAATACAATCTAGCTTCTGATCAATGGAGGTCTCTTAATTAGCAGATAACTCTAAATTTGAATTAGTAAAAGAGTGGTACCTGCAAGATCCTTACAAGTCATGTAGAAATTAGCAAGCACGGGTGATCCCACAAGAAAAATTAATTATCAGAACCTAATATATAGCTTCCTGGGATGAGAAACATGTTACACAGAAAGGATTAAATTCGTGTGTAAGAAATTTGACAAATTAAACTAAAAGCGAAGCACATGATTAGTAGAAACATGATGTCCTCAACGGTTGAATAGAGATTTACTAGCAGGGTGTGACCATAATTGTGATTTATAATTAACTTTAAATAAAGGAATAAATAAAGTTAAATTAAACCAAAACAAAACCAAGTGGGTATTGCATGTAGCACCCAAGTGGCTTCCCCTTCTAGATCTTTCGCCTTTTGCTTCAAGATGAGATTGTTGGCATCGAGATTATGAAATGGATTTCTCTATCTGCAAATCTTTTTTTGTCTGCAAACACCACCAATGCACAACTTTGTTGTCTGCATTCACAACTTTAGTTGTCTGTATTAACCTGTGCACAACTTTCGTTTTCTACATTACTCGTATTGGAGCAAGCAAGATAGATTACAGTTTTCACTCGTATTGGAGCAAACAACACCGATTATAGTTTTCTGGTGGTAATATGAAAGGAGATAACATTCATTGGTCCGGTAAGTGAGGGAAAATCCTTCAGACTGTTGAAATATTAATTTCAGCTGCCCGCATTAACTCTGGAAAACCACTTCACAAAACCGTCACCACATTTCGCACCGCTTTTGGTAAAAAGGTGTTTTTGTCAGAGGGCCTCCGAACACCCCCACCAGCTGCCACGCGTCCAGTGTACGAACTCAAAACCACCCACTCCCCGGAAACTAAAGTCAGTTTGTTTTGTGTGAGGTTGGTGAGGGAATTGCTTCCGATCAGGTCAATGGACAAGGATTTCAGACAACCTGCCAGAAAGTTAATTTTGCTTTTACCACACGTTTTATTTAATGCATTTAATGAAATGTCATAGTCTTAGGTAAAATCTTTAAATTTTTCATACGGCATATATTTCTTTTAACCCGTATGTTATATGTGTGTGTTGACTTTTATTTATTTTTTGCACACGGGTGGAGAAGCAATTTCGGGTTCGGGGCACCGAATAGAGAACCAGGGGAATAAGAAAAAAAATCTCCCGAATGAAATTTGGATTTCTTCTTACAGGTGCATGTAATGGTTTCAAAATGAGAAGGCAATGTAATTTTTTTTTATTTAGAATATATGGTAATGAAAAATTTCACACTGGTGAATGTGAATTTTTATTTTTATTTTACAACAGTAAACTTATGTAAGAATTTCTATTCTTACACCAGTAAATGAAAAAGCTATTTTACAACAGTAAATGTGAAAAGAAGATTTTACACAGTGGTGTAAAAATCATTTGTAATAGCAGGCAGAGTATTTTGTTTTTTGTGAAACCTTTTGTTTTTTGTGAAACCTTTTGGTGAATCCCTCACAGTAAGAGGAAGAAATATGTATCAGTGTTTTTATTAATGAATATAAAGGTTTTATTGGTGTGAAAAACCTCTGTCCTCAAAATTCTATTTGCTTCCCCGTGCAAAAGATCCTGAGGAGAAAAATAGAGCATTGCTCTGTATTCAGTTTGTTTGTTTGTTTTTGGGATTTTACCAGAAAAATCCCCAACAGTGGTATCAGAGCAGGCTTAGGCTCTTTGAAGGTGACAAAGAAGCTGAAGGGAGGAGTCTTTTGGTTGCAGCAGTCAGCTGTTTTAAAATATACAGTCAAGAAATTGAAGCATAACTAAGGATCCAAGGAATGGCCAGCACGAGCACTGGTATGGCTATGTTTAACACCCAGCTCCCACAGTTCAATGGGAAGAACTATGACTACTGGACAATAACTATGAAAGCCCTCTTTTCCTGTCAAGATTTATGAGAATTAGTTCAAGATGGTTATGAAGAACCAGCAGATGAAAATGAATTTAATAGATTAACTCCAGCAGAGAAGGATCTGCTGAAGAGCAATAGGAAGAAGGATGCAAAAGCCCTTGTATTTTTGTATCAAGCAGTGGACCAGAGTGTGTTTCCAAGGATAGCAGCAGCTAATACATCCAAGGAAGCATGGCAAACCCTCAAGACAACCTATCAAGGCATGGAGAAAGTGAAGAAAACAAAACTACAATTGCTGAGGAGAGATTTTGAGAATCTGAACATGAAGGAGTCAGACAATATTGATTCATTCTTCACACATGTAATTGGTCTAGTCACACAGATGAGGACTCATGGAGAAACCATTGAAGAAAGGAGGATTGTGGAGAAAATACGGAGGGTCTTACCCTCAAAGTTTGATGCTATAGTCACCACCATTGAAGATACAAAGGATCTCTCAAACTTTTCAGTTGATGAGCTACATGCATCACTGATAACACATGAGCAGAGATTGAGTAGGAATGAAAACTCATCTCTAGAGCAAGCCTTTAAGACCCAGATGTCCTTTGGAAGAGGAAGAGGTCAAGGCAGAGGAAATAAGAGAGGAAGAGGCAGAAGCCATAACAGAGGTGGAAGGAACAGTCCATCTAGTGCTCAAGGAAGAGGCAGCAATCCAAATCAGAACCAAGGCCAAGGCAGCAGCCAACAAAGAGAACAACATCATGCTCAAGGACAAAGGTATGAAAAATCCAATGTCCAATGCTATTATTGTAAAAAATATGGGCATTATGCCAGTGAATGTAGGAAGAAGCAGCATGATATGAGTAATAGACAAAATGCAAATGTTACTAGAGAGAACATCAGCCAAACTAATGTGTTGTTAGCTTGTAACATGGCTGAAACAAACAGTGAAGACATATGGTTTTTAGACTCAGGTTGCAGCAACCATATGACAGGAAATATAGCTCTCTTTTCTGCCCTAGATAAAAATATGAAATCAGAAGTCACACTAGGAACTGATAGCAAAGTTTT
The DNA here is from genome assembly GCA_000404065.3 of Pinus taeda. Lineage (NCBI taxonomy): Eukaryota > Viridiplantae > Streptophyta > Pinopsida > Pinales > Pinaceae > Pinus > Pinus taeda. The sequence goes on along the minus strand of APFE030541056.1, from coordinate 203,580 downwards.
TGTTATGGGAAAAGGGGAGGTAAACATATTTACAAAGCAAGGAGAAAGGAAAACCATAGCAAATGTCTATTATGTCCCCAGAATGAGATGTAACCTCTTGACTGTTGGATAGCTTGTTCAAAAGGGTTACAATGTTTACTTTGTGAATGATGTGTGTACCATCATGGATATAGCACCCAACAAACGATGCATTGTTGAAGTGAAGATGACAAGGAACAGGATGTTCCCTCTCAGGATCAGGGCAGATTTGAAAAACAAAAATGAAATTGCAACAGTTACCCAAGAGGCCTTCCAAAACGTGCCAAAGGATGAAAATTGGTTGTGGCACTTGAGATTTGGACATCTCAATTTTGGAAGTCTAAACTTGTTAAACAGAAAAGGAATGGTGAAAGGATTACCATTGATAGAGAAACCGGACAGCCTATGCGAAGGTTGCATATTGGGGAAACAACATAGAGAAAGTTTTCCATCAGGTAAAAGCATAAGGGCAAAGGCACCCTTAGAGATCATCCACTCAGATTTATGTGGACCGATGCAAGCTGCATCATTAACAGGCAGCCAATATTTCCTAACTTTTATTGATGACTTTACAAGAAAAACTTGGGTATACTTTCTTAAAAACAAAAGTGAAGTGTTTGAGAAATTCCGAAATTTCAAGGCACTTGTGGAAAACCAAAGCGGGCTGCACATTAAAGTTTTGAGAACTGATAGAGGAGGTGACTATATCTCCAAGGAATTTCTAAGATTTTGTAGAGAAAATGGAATTCATAAACAATTTACAGCAAGGTACACCCCACAACAAAATGGAGTTGCTGAAAGGAAGAATAAGACCATCATGGATATGGCGAGAAGCATGTTGAAGGCAAAGCATTTGCCAAATGATTATTGGGCTGAAGCTGTAAATTGTGCAGCATATATTCTGAACAGGTGTTCTACAAAAGCAGTGATGAATAGAGTGCCAGAAGAAGCATGGAGTGGGAGAAAGCAAGGAGTCACCCACATGAGAGTTTTTGGATGTGTGGCCTATGCACACATTCCAGATCAGCTAAGGAGGAAGTTGGACAGCAAAGGGGAGAAATGTATTTTCATTGGATACAGTGAGAAATCCAAGGCCTACAGGTTGTATATCCCATCCACCAAGAAGTTTTTTATCAGCAGAGATGTTCAATTCATTGAAGAGGAAGCTTGGGATGGAAGCATAGAGAAAACAGTGAATGTCAAAAACTGTTTGTTTCATGATGAAGATGATGAGGAGGTGGCTGAAATGCATCCCCAAACAGCAGCGCCAACACAAGGACATCAAGGAACACCATTGAGGATAAATGAGAGTGCTTCTCCAAGCACACCACAAGGAGGAAATTCAAGTGCGTCTTCAAGCACTTGCACACCAAATGAAAGAGGTAAGAAGTTTAAGAATTTAAGTGATATTTATGATGAAGGAATGAATTCCTTATTTGCCTTGTATTGTCATGTTGATGATCCTATTCATTTCGAGGATGCAATTAAAGATAAAAAATGGATAGAAGCTATGGATGAGGAGATGAATGCCATAGAAAGAAACAAAACATGGGATTTGGTTGAGCTACCAAAAGGTAAAGAAGTCATTGGAGTCAAATGGGTTTATAAGACCAAATGCAATGCTGAAGGCAAGATTGAAAGACACAAGGCAAGGCTGGTTGTCAAGGGATACAAGCAGCAGTATGGGAGAGATTATGAGGAAACTTTCGCACCGGTTGCAAGAATGGAAACCGTGAGAGCAGTGCTGTCCATAAAAGCACAAAACAAGTGGAAAATTTACCAAATGGATGTGAAGTCAACATTCCTGAATGGAGTGTTAATGGAAGAGGTTTACATTGAACAACCTCTAGACTATGAGAAGAAAGGTAAAGAGCACAAAATGTGCAAATTGAAGAAAACTCTTTATGGGCTGAAGCAAGTGCCAAGAACATGGTACAGTAGGATAGACTCCTATCTACTGGAGAATGGATTTGACAAATGTGAGGGAGAACCCACAGTCTACATCAAAGAAAAAGATGGTAAATTGCTAATTGTTGTGTTATATGTTGATGATGTAATTTTTACAGGTAATGACGACTACCTCATTGAAAATTTCAAAACAGTCATGAAAGAAGAATTTGAAATGACTGACATGGGTTTGTTGAGATACTTCTTAGGAATAGAAGTAGATCAAAATGAAAATGGAATTTTTATCTCTCAAACAAGATATATAAATGAAGTGTTGAACAGATTTAATATGTAAGAGTGCAAGGCAGCAATCACTCCCACAGTAATGGGATTAAAACTCAGTAAAGAGGACAGCAGCAAGGATTTTGATCCTAGTTTGTACAAGAGTATAGTTGGCAACCTTATGTATTTAACTGCAACTAGACCTGACATAATGTTTGCTGTTAGTTTAATTTCCAGATTCATGGAGAGGCCAAAGGAAGCACATTGGCAAGCAGCAAAGAGAATTCTAAGGTATGTCAAAGGTACTAAAAGGTTTGGCATCTTATATAATGTCTCAGAACATTCAGATTTAGTTGGATACACTGATAGTGATTGGGCTGGAAGTGTAATGATGAAAGTTCCGGTTTGTTGTCACATGTCAGGAGCCTTTCAATGGGCTTCTAAGAAGCAGTCCATTGTAGCATTGTCTACAGCAGAGGCTGAATATGTGGACAGCTACAGCAGCAGCATGTCAAGCAGTTTGGATGAGAAGGATGTTGAGGAGCTTAGGCCAAGAGCAGGCAAAAGCAACAGTGATTTTTTGTGACAATAGTTCAGCTATTGCATTATCAAAGAATTCATTGTTTCATAAGAGAACGAAACACATTGACATGAGGTTTCATTACATCAGGGAATTGGTCAGCAATGGAGAAATTGCCTTAGAACATTGCAAGATTCAAGAACAGGTTGCAGACATTTTGACAAAGCCACTAGACCAGAAAAGCTTTGAGTTTTTAAGAAAATGTTTGGGTATGACTGAATGCCCAACAGCTGAAATTAAAGGGGAGTGTTGAAATATTAATTTCACCTACCTGCATTAACTCCGGAAAACCACTTCACAAAACCGTCAGCACATTTCGCACCGCTTTTGGTAAAAAGGTGTTTTTGTCAGAGGGCCTCCGAACACCCCCACCAGCTGCCACGCGTCCAGTGTACGAACTCAAAACCACCCACTCCCCGGAAGCTAAAGTTCGTTTATTTTGTGTGAGGTTGGTGAGCGAATTGCATCCGATCAGGTCAACGGACAAGGATTTCATACAACCTGCCAGAAATTTAATTTTGCTTTTACCACGCGTTTTATTTAATGCATTTAATGAAATGTCAAAGTCTTAGGTAAAATCTTTAAAGTTTTCATACGGCATATATTTTTTTTAACCCATATGTAATATGTGTGTTGACTTTTATTTATTTTTTGCACACGGGTGGAGAATCAATTTTGGGTTCACGGCAGTGAATAGACCCAGGGGAAGAAGAAAAAAAATCTCCCGAATGAAATTTGGATTTCTTCTTACAGGTGCATGTAATGGTTTCAAAATGAAAAGGCAATGTAATTTTTTTTTATTTAAAATATATGGTAATGAAAAATTTCACACACTGGTGAATGTGAATTTTTTTTTTAAATTTTACAACAATAAACTTATGTAAGAATTTCTATTCTTACACCAGTAAATGAAAAAGCTATTTTACAGCAGTAAATGTGAAAAGAAGATTTTACACAGTGGTGTAAAAATCATTTGTAATAGCAGGAAGAGTATTTTGCTTTTTGTGAGCTTTTGGTGAATCCCTCACACTAAGAGGAAGAAATATGTATCACTGTTTTTATTAATGAATATAAAGGTTTTATCTGTTTCCCTGTGCAAAAGATCCTGAGGAGAAAAATAGAGCATTGCTCTGTATTCAGTTTTTTTTGTTTGTTTTTAGGATTTTACCAGAAAAATCCCCAACCAAAGAAAGCTCAAATGATCCATTTATGGTGTTGAAACACTTTATGGTATTGAACCAGAGCACAAGAATCCAACGATGAAGATGAATAAATAAGGTGAATGCTCCTGAAAAACTCACGTAAAGTAATGAAATATTGCAATAGGCATTTGACTTGGAAACCTATTTATCATTATTGAAGATATGGGCCGAAATACGCTTAAAAGTTAAATTTGAATCTTTGTTTGTAGAGTTTGTGATTGTTTCAGTTGATTGTATCCAACATGACGGTTTCCCTTCGGAATGAAGGCAAGCAAATAAGTTGGTTTCCAGCAAATGAGGATATTGGAGGAAACATCATCTGTGCACAATTTACAATGTCTTAGATTTGAAAAGCGTGAAGAAAGGAGGAAAAATGATAAAAGATTTAGCGTTTCTGGTGCAAGAGAGGATTTGATACCCAAGGTTGAAGAAATGAGGGTTTCTGTAGAGGTCGATGCAGAGAATATAACATTACAATTGTTGATGTGGAAAAATGTAAACATGCTTTCTTTCACTATGCATCTGTTTGTATAACCTTGGAGCGCAGAAGAAAAATATGTTATTTGTTTTGAGGATCAAAACCGGAACGCCATTTGTTTCACACGATACCTCAGGGGCCCATTCCAGAGCCTACTTATGTTCCAAATAATGCATATCCAAAGCCAATTCAAGTTCCACCAGCATCCCTTTGCTCGGGTTCAGATTCATCCACAGTAGGCTAATGAGCTGCCACCGTGACTTCCCTGGGGCAAAGACTATCGACAAGCCCTGGGAATTTCCACATGCTCTATGCTAGTGCAGATGATATTTCAGATTCACTTGAGCTTCAACCTCAACGTAAGCCAGAAAAATTAAAATTATTTATAACCATTGATGAGTCACATAATTTCTGAATTCATGTTTAGAATTCTATGTTATCTTAATTAGCAAGTCCCTGTAACAGGTCACTGTAGGGACTCACCACTCTGATCTAGCAACAAAATCTTTGAGTTTATGGACGACAGAGACATCACGATGAAAATAACTCGCCAAAGTAAGGAATTGGTACACAGAGGTGGAAGGCTTGAAGGCTCCTCCTCCAGGGTTTTCTTCTTGTCATATAAGCTTTGGCAGGGTTCCATATGCGGTGTAAGCGTGGTAAAGACGTGCTTTGACATGTGGTCAAAATGTAGATATTTTTATGAAAAATTGTCTACACTTGTAGATATGTTAGAAAGCCTAAACAAATGAGTTTAGCTAGTAAAGGTTGAACACACAGCTTTGCAGAGAAAAAACACTAAAAGAAAATCTAAAGAACAAAAGAATGATTCATTAGAAAATAGGTTACAATGCTAATGATATGGCATTACTTGGGTGAAGAGGTAATGCACCATAGTGGTGATCAATGAGAAGGCTCAACACCTACAACAAGTTTTGGAGAGAACTAGCCAGTTGCGGAGTGAAAGAAGGAGCAAAATCAGGAGTAAATCATGCAGAAGAACTAACCAGTTGTGGAGTTAAAAAATGAGCAAATCATGGAGTAAATCATGCATAATAACTAACCAGCTGCGGAGTTAAGGAAGGAGCAAATCAAGGAATAAATCATGAAGAATGAATCTGGCATGTAATCCCATGTTTAACTAAAAGTCCACATGTAGGTGTGTAGTAGTTCCAACAAAACTTATCTATGAACAAATGTAGTAGTTCCAACAAAACTTATCTATGAACAAATGTCTAAACCTTAAGCAAGGTGGATTTCAATTCAACTTTGCTATAAACAAATGTCTAAGGGTCATGCTAATACAAATACAAGAAGTGACCAAAACTTTCATGTAAATACAAGCAATAATAGAAACTTTACATATCCAAAGAAGAGAAAACCTGGATAACATTTAATATTGTAAACTAATGCTAGCATTAATTTACACCTATAAAATATACTAATGAAAAAATCCATATAATATATAGTCTACCTCTGGAATTCGCCAAATAAGACTATCAAACTGCAAAACTATAATGTATGCTATGCTGAGTACATGGTAATAAAAAGCTGAAGGAAGACTTACCAGCCTAAACCAATGTTAAATCCAACATATCGATTACTATATTCCCTTTGGCAGAGACTAATAATACATATATGAACATTTCTCGCCATTTTAGGCGCTGATATAAAGATTCAGATGTTTAATTATATGAAATCTTCAGAGGATATAAGTCGGTTGAAAACCCCTTTTACAACGTCATCAAGATATAAAATCTTAAATATATGAAACTCCCAGACTACATTCTTAGATAGGCTAGCAACATAAATACTGAGCCAACGTCATCAAGATATAAAATCTTAAATATATGAAACTCCCAGACTACATTCTTAGATAGGCTAGCAACATAAATACTGAGCCGATATGCGGCCCGACTTAAATATCGACCACCATTTGGTGGAGTATATAAACTGGATCAAAATCCTTCTCAAATGAGCATAGGAAGAAAGATTCTTAGTCATAAATATGTAGATTAATCCTAAGTCGATCTGGGTATATAGTGGTTCAAATAATGATCAGCTACCGTCCTTAAATTCAGCGTGACATCCTAAGAATAAAGAAGATCAGGACACACAGAGCACCTGAGATGTGATGAAATCCAACAAAATGTGTAAAGAGGACGCTCAAATATCGAATGAGAAGATTGTCAAATCTCGAAGCACGGCTTCTTGCGAATAAAACGAAGATCTTAATCATCCACAGCAGACATGAGTCTGCCATCAGAAACCGGCTGTGTTTCAAAGAACTCAATGAGAACGTCCTATCGTGAAAGCATTCTTTCAAATTGTACATTAAGTTCGCCTCAGAATTTAAATCATCCAATGATATGGAAATTTCATAGTGTATTTTTTTTCAATTGGAGCAGTTTTGAAGGTGTATATGGTTTTTCTCAGATTAGAATTCTAAAATTTATAGGACCAAATTTCCACACATAATTATTAGAAAACCATGTAAATAAAAATCTCAGTGTATAGTGTATAGCCATAAAGAAGAACATCATAAGATTTCTATTATTTGAAAAATAATCAAAATCTTTTTACATGCTCATAGAGAAAAAGATTCTTAATTTTTTGAAACAATACCGAAATCGGATCATCATTTTTCACGTTCAGCGTCTGCCTTCTACACATAGACATAATTATGAAGATAAAACCTGATCTGACTTAAGCAAATTCCGGCTACCGTACCCACGGCATCATATATACAATGACCGTCCTGACGGACAGCATTTTTAATAAAACATGTAATCTGATAATTAAGGTGTCGCTTTGGCTGCATATTGTAGATTGGTCTTCAAGAATGCTGATGAATTGAAGAGCGATAGACATTGCTGAGTACGGACATCACTAATATGAAAAAAAAGAACATCAGAGACACAGATAAAGCCAACGCCAACTTATTAACACGGCCAGATCTCCCCAAATTGATAAGGGCGATTGCCGATAAAACAACGCCCATTGAACCGATCATTACGGTCAAAACTGAACCGATCACCAACAAACGGTTTCTTTCACTGGACTCCATGGGAATATTCCATCTTGAAGGCATTCTGCTTCGTTCCACTTTTCCTTAGTCCTCTATTTTAAACTGTATCTTATACTCAAGTACCCACTTTAAAAACTGCCAGCAACCATGAAATTCTGTTTCAGATGATTAATAAATTGACAAAGACTATTCTAATATCGTAAAAGGGCATGCATCTTACGTACCGATACGAAAAGGTTATGCTCTAGCAATGAAATCCGATTCTGGATGAATATAATCATCACCAACATCCAAGTTAAAAGATGCTTATCTTTAGTCAATCAACGGCTATATTTTATTATAGATTCTTTAAATTAAATTTGGACTGGGCCGACTTCACATATCGGACACAACAGTACTTCTTAAAGAGGTAAATTCTGTAAGTTACATCCGGATATAAATACTTAATCCCTTTAATCGGATTGTTATTTTTAAAATGTAATTTTAACATTTATGTTTATCGAAGTTTTAAATATCTACTACTTATTACTTTTATAAGTTAATTTCATTATGTCCAGAGTCAAATCTGCTTTTGTAAATATTATCAGTGAGAAAAAGTATTGTTTCAATTAAATTGCCAAAACGATAATCAACAAAATTGATCGTGAACACCGTATTTTAAAGGGAAGAAAATAGAAAAACAGATCCGTTTCTAAAAAAATACATTTCATGGAAAAAAAATTATCCTCTCTTTATTACGGGTTATAAAGCACAAACTACCCAACTATCTAGGTGACTTTGCCAAGCTTCCACTGGCTAGGTTGATGTTGCTAGGTCACTGTTCTGAACTGCTCATGGTTGCGTGTACATAAAAGGAAGGAAGATAAATAAGAAGAGAAACTTATGCACCAAGATGTTCATCACAAAATAATTCATCATATATAATATCATTTGGAAATTGTAAAACAAAAAGAAATAACTCATCATATATAATATCTTTTGGTAATTGTAAATATTTCATTCACTTGTGTGAACTGATTTTTTTTGTCACGTGGAAGGTGAGGGGTAAAATTAAGGTAAATAAATGTTTTTTCTATTATTATTAATAAAAGATGTACTTGGTTAACGATGTAAATTACAGTGGTGGGAAATGATGTTAAGAGAAAATAATTTCAGACATAAAGTTAAAGAAAAATAAATAGCAAAGCTCAAGAAGGGAACATGGGAGAGGTAGTTGTTGCCCAAATTGTTTCCTCCAGTGACAAATTAAGTGCGGAAAAGTTGGCGAAGAAGGTGAGGGGAAGGGAACATGGGAGAGGTAGTTGTTGCCCAAATTGTTTCCTCCAGTGACAAATTAAATGCGGAAAAGTTGGCGAAGAAGGTGAGGGGAAAATCTTAAAGCAACTTTGTGAACATGGGGCCTAGTAGACAGGGTCCAAGATCACGTTCTTGTGGTGCTACTTTCTTCAAGCAAAAAAGGTTGTATTGAATAGGTAAGACACTGATGGTGGAGGTGGTTATTGGACCCAGGAAGGTTTTTGTTCCATAAAAATTGATCTAATTGTGAAATTGGCTTGGGGGCACTATCGGTAGAGGTGCTAATCTCATTGGTTGGGTGGAACATCTTTCTTTCAACTGAAGCGTATAAGTGAATTAGTGTTTTATTTGTGTTATGTTTAATGAGTTATAATTGTGATAAGCTTGTGAATGACTTAAAGAAAAATGGTATTATGAAATTTCCAACATGAAGGTAGTTGTGTTGTTTCAAGAGTGTTTATGTTTTATAATCCAACTAAGAAAGTAATTTTGATTTTTCTAAAATAATTTGATTTTATAAGCATGTCGAAAAAATGCAAGATTAGTCATTGAATCTTATTGGGGTTAGGTTAGTGACCTAAGCCAAGGGACTACAAGAAAATTTGAGAAGTAGACATGATGCACAGAGTCACTAAAACAATTTGTATATTCAATTGAAAACCAAATTACAAGACACATAAATAGTGATCATAAAATCCAACAAATTCCAAACAAAGAGAATATTGTTGAGAAAATCTCTCAACAAGACCCTAGCAACCAACAACCCAATTCTACCTATATACTAATAAGCATTATTCTAAGTGCCCCTTTTAATGCTTATATTTACATCATTACAAATATTATTGCAAGAAACATAAATTACATTATCCCAGCTCTAAATTATCCCTCACAATGCTCTTTTCACCACCACAATATTAGAGATTCTCATTCAAGTTATTTAAGACACAATCCCCTCTAACCATCTTTGATGAACTTTCTATAATTGGTGCTTCTCTATCTCCCATGTATCTAGCAGTCAATAATGCAACTTTGACATTTCTTGAAACAAGACTCTCATAAAACATTTAGCTACTCTTCAAGCTCCAAGCACAACAATATAAATTAAGATATAACAGATTCATGAGATGCATTCCCTCGGTGCGAAAGAACGAAGAGAACCTCTAATTTAATTATATTACTTTGTTCATTAGTTGATTAATTGGTTCTGCGCTTCTAAAAAATAGACTACAAAACAATGAAACAACCACCTCATGACTACGATATAACTACTCTCCACAACATAAACTAATATTTTGTCACTCAAGCCATCTAGAAGAAAATAAAAAAAAATGTTAAGAAAGATGTTATGAAAGTATCAAGCCTTTTTTGCAAGGCATATTGAATAACTTCCCACGAGGCATCGATATCGGCCTTACTGTATCTTCCTAATCCACAAATAACGCAAACGACTGCCAAACTTCTTGGCGATATAGGAGAAGCTATGGAAATTGTGAAACTCTTCGGGTACTGTATATTGCCTTCAGAAGAGGACATTTGTTCAAACTCATTCATGTCTACACGTTCACTACCAGTGGCCCAAGTTGGTTAATGCTGCCATTGTTGCCTTCTGAAACTACAAATTCCTCCCAGCACTACGCTTTCAAACATTTACCGAGAGCTTTGTTGGCAGTTTAAAGCTACCAATTCCTCCCAAACGTGTAGATCACTAATGGCAGATTCCATCGACCACCATTGGGGATTTTCCATATTAAATCTTGTTGAATTGGGGTATGTGGCCGAGCTATTCCCACAGATTCATACCTTGAGTCATGCGATCCTCACACATCACTATAGCGACAATTGCGCTACGTGAGCTCCATCATTTCTACTGAACGACGAGAGGAACATGGCCCTAAAAGAATACGCCCTCACTTATATTTTTTCTTCAATGCACATACGTCTTAATGGGAGCACTTGCCAAGCAGTTGACGATAAAACAGTGACGGATAAGCGGTCGACAAGGATGAGGTTGGAGATAAAAAAGTCCATTGTTTCTTTCAGGATCATAAGCTTTGTTCCCGACATGCTGTTAGAAAATTTTAGGAAATTTAATTTTCGGGGAGGAGGAGAGAGCTATGACTGGCAAAGCTATTTTTATGCAGCTAGCTGCTTCCCACACCGTGGATTTGATTTTTCTACTTTCGTCAAATACTGTTGTTTTTTACCTGTCCACTAAAAGTTGCTCCACCATTTTCTCCCCAAAAATTTGCACTCTCTTTTCTTCTAAATCTTTTACTCTCTAAAACTAAATTTTACATTCAGATTTAACTCAACATACAATTTTACATTTAATTCATGAGAGAGCAAAAAGTAATTAATATGATGTTGTTGTTGAGTGTGTTGAAAATCGCGCAGTGGTTTCTAGAGTGTGGGCAATAGTCGCTGAATGAATGCTTGCCCATATCTACTTACCAAAGTACATTGACTACATTAAATTCCTTGTTGTGTTTCGGAATGGTTCACACCTCGCTTCAGTCCTTTCATCTTCAAGCAAAGACGCAATTTCAAAAAATACTTCTTACGAGTATGGTTGCTGTCAATTTAAATGTGTTCGAAAACCTGCACAGATGAAGCTAGCTAGTAAAGGTTGAACACACAACGTTGCAGAGCAAAAACACAAAAAGAAAATCAAAAGAACAAAAGAATGATTCATTACAAAATAGGTTACAATGCTCATGATATAGCATGATTGGGTGAAGATCCCAAGGTAATGCACCATAGTGGTGATCAATGAGAAGGCTCAACACCTACAACAAGTTCTCGAGAGAACTAGCTAGTTGCGGAGTGAAAGAAGGAGCAAATCAGGGAGTAAATCATGTAGAAAAACTAATCAGTTGCGAAGTTAACGAAGGAGCAAATAAGGGAGTAAATAATGCAAAATGAATCTTGCATGTAGTCCCATTCTCTAACTAAGAGTCTTTATGTAGGTGTGTAGTACTTCCAACATCCCCCCTGAACACGACTAGGGGGAAAAATAGAAAATGGGCCCTGGCAACTAAGGCCAAAGGTCATCCAAAATACAGTGCAACTTGTACTAAAATTGGGGAAGGAGAAAAAACTTCGTTGGAAAGCCCTCCTCTCAAAATACAATGTAATCAAAAGAAAAGAGGACGAAAAGACAGTTGCTAAGCAACTGTGTCCTTCACTCCAAGACGATGGCGCATAGAGGGAAACTTCTGCTCAGTGAATGTCTTGGTGAAGATGTCTGCAATCTGTTCTGTGTAAGGAAGAAACTGCAAATCAATGACCCGATCATGTACTAAGTCTCTGATGTAATGCATATGGATCTCTATGTGCTTCGTCCGCTAATGCTATACTAGATCCCTGTGAAATTTGAGAGTGTTCTGGTTGTCACACCAGATGACAATGGGTTGGAGGAACTGGATGCCCAACTCAGCGAGGAAGTTTTGTAGCCACAGAGCCTAAATGGTGATGTTGACTACTCCTCTATACTTGGCCTTAGCTGAAGAGAGAGCAACAGCAGCCTGCTTCTTGCTCGACTAATAGATAGGGCTAGATCCTAGACTGAGTAAATATCCGAAGGTGGACTTGCGATCAATGTTGTCACCTGCCCAATCAGAATCTGTGAAGCTGAGATTCAATGCAGTGCCTGCTGCATAGTGAATCCCGAAGGTGATGGTGCCCTGCACATATTGGAGGATGCGCTTGGCAGCATTCCAATGTAGCTCATGTGGCTCCTGCATGTATCTAGTAACTGCCCCTACTGCATATGAGAAATCTGGTATGGAGTTGGTGAGGTACAATAAGCTCCCCACTAGCTATTGGTAGAGAGTTCTGTCAACTAATGGAGTGTCACCTCCATCCTCAAGGCTGACCCCAGACAGAAAAGGAGTTGGTGTTGGCTTGTAGTCAGTCATGTGAAATCTTTCGAGGAGATCCTGTGCATACTTAGCCTAAGAGAGTTTGATGATTGTGGCGTCCTGGATGATCTCAAGAGCAAGAAAGAAGTGTAATGGACCCATGTCTATCATCAAGAACCTATCATGCAAGGCCCTCTTGACTGCAGCAATGGTTGAAACTGAGTTGTCGGTAATCAGGAGATCATCCACATACAAAAATAAGATAAGAAGAGAATCATGTGCCTTGAGCATGTAAACATTTGGATTAGACTTACATCTTTCGAAGTTTTGTGATAAGAGAAAAGAATCCATTTTTGCATACCAAGCTCTTGGGACCTGCTTAAGGTCGTAGAGAGATTTCTTTAGTTTGCAGACCAAAGATGAATCCTGAATGAAACCATGTGGCTGCTCCATGTAAATCTCCTCTGATAGGTCTCCATGAAGAAATGAATTCTTCACATCGATCTGATGTCCTTCCCATCCCTGGGTAGCCGCAATGGCAAGTGTAAGGCGTATGGAATCCATCTTCACTACTGGAGCGAAGGTCTCATCATAATCAATGCCATGCACTTGTTGGAAGCCTTTGGCTACTGGCCTTGCTTTTCATCTGGCGATTTGCCCATCTGCAACACTCTTGGTCTTGTAGACCCATTTGGATTGGACAAGTTTCCTTCTTGAAGGAAGGGGGACCAGATCCCAGGTCTGGTTCTTGAGGAGGGAGTTATACTCCTCTTCCATGGCGGACTCCCAGGATGGATGCCTAATAGCCTCAACATAAGACTGTGGATCAGAAGACTGAACCAAACGACAATTCTAGGATCGCAATGGTTCAGCGGTAGCGCGGACAAGAGGAGGCTCAATGAACTCTGAGCTAGTCCTCTGCAGATTAGAATTATCCCCCACAAGACCATTTCTAGCACCTGGGTGGTGTTGTGCATATATCTCACGTAAGCTCCTTGTTCTCTGATTTATGATAGGGGAATTTGATTCATTGTTGGAAGCCCGATTTGGGCTTGGATGTGGATCTTCATATGCAGGCATTGGATTTGTATCTGAAGACTCTGTCTCTCCATTTGCATGCTCTATCATGGCATCTGCAGGCTCTGTATCTATATTTGAGTGTACTGAGTCATCATCTCGGACATGAGATATATAAAAAGTGTCTAGATGTGGCAATTAAGGTGCATGTGAGAGACTTTCCTCAAGTTTGGCACTTCACTCAATGATGAGCTTGTCCGTAGAGGAAATCAGGAGTCGTTATCCCTTCACACCATCAGGGCATCCAACAAAGATGCACTCAATGCTCTGTGGATCAAGAGCTTTCCTCTTTTCAGAGGGGATCCTGGCCCATGCTTAGGAGCTGAAAACACAGAAGTGGGTGACGTCTAGTTTAGTGCTGCACGAGGCCCCAAAGGGGGTATGATCCTTGACAAACCTATGAGGAGATTTGTTCTAGATGTAGTTAACACAATTAAGTGCTTCAGCCCATAGATTCTGAGGCAGTGACTTAGCATGCAACATGCATGAAGCCATCTCTTTGAGAGATTGGTTCTTTCTCTCAGTAACTCCATTCTGCTGTGGAGTGTATGGAACTGTGTACTGCAACTGTATGTCGAACTCAATGCAAAGGTTCCAAAGTGTTGTGTTAACATATTCCCGAACAATTTTCTGTACGGAGGGCTTTGATCTTTCTCTCTGACTGTGTCTCAACTAGTGCTTTGAAATCTTCGAAGTGCGCAAAAACTTCAGATTTGTTCCTGAGAAGATACACCCAAGTATACCATGAGAAATCATCAATAAATGTAAGCACATAGCTTGATTTGTTGATGGAAGTATGAGAAAAAGGCCCCATGAGATCACTATGGATTAGATCTAGAGGAGAGGATGCTTTGTGAGTCTTGCCAGTGTCAAACTTTTCTTTAGGATATTTGCCAAGGACACCCTTCACAAACTCCTTTGGAGAAACTGATATTTGGCAAGCATTCCACCATCTTTTTCTTGCTTAGCTATTGCATATACCTGTAATTTAAGTGACCAAACCTCTTGTGCCAAAGCCTACTACTATCATCAGCATGTGTAAGCCATAAGGAGGATTTAGATTCAATAAATTAAGAAAATGTATACAGTCTGGCTCCATTATTTACCTCACCAGTTGCAATTTTGGAGCTACTATGTAGGTCATATATGTTCACCGCATCTGGAGTGAATTCTACTCTCTCTCTGGTGTTGGAATGAGTGATTTGATAAATTGAAAGCAGGTTTACCGAAAGTTTTGAAACATGAAGCACATCTTCAAAGCATTCATGTAAAAGTTCCACTCTACCTTTTCCGGTGACCTCAATAGGTGAACCATCTCCCATGAGGATGGGGGGTCCTTTGCATGCATCCAAAGAGAAATACACATCCTTTGCAGTATCCATATGATGTGATGCACCAGAATCTATAATCCATGCATCAGGGGAAAAATTAATTGCAACTAAAGCATGAAAATTGTTACCTTTTGCGTGTGGCAGATCCTTAGTTTTCTTCTTGGCGCCCTGAGGGATGTGGTCCCCAAGGTTGTGCTTCTAAAGGATTTCTACCATTTGGTCAATTTGTTTCTTCATGCAAGAGGATTCTAGAAGGAATCCTCTTTGATAATAGGTGCATTTGTTTCCTTTCTTCCGGTTCTCATTTCTCGAGCCGGAGGAGTCATTGAAGGGCTTGGTGTACCTTTCCTTCTTTGGATGTGAATGCAATTTTCCCTTGTCATTTTGCTGCTAATTTTTCCAATTTGAATCAGATCTATTATTTTTATTATGGGTGCCATCATGCACAGCAAGTGCAAGTGCTTTTGGAGGTTTGATTTTCCCAATGCCAATGAGTTTATCTTGCTCAAAAGTAAGGGACTCCATGAACTCTTTGAGAGAAAGCATAGTGTAGGATTTACCTATTGCGAGCCTTACTGAATGAAATGTAGACACAAAAACAGAGTATTCTAGTATGAGCTTTGACATAATAGAGAGAACTTGGTGACTCTCCTCCTTGGATTTGTCAATACCACAACCCTTGAGTTGCAGCAATAGATCATTATATTTGGTGAGGAAGTCTTGAATTCTATCATAGTTTCATGGATCTAATGATAACACCTCCACTTCGAGTAGATTTCCTTTCATGTCATCATGTTTCTTATAGAGTTCTTCAACCTTTTCCCAAATCTCATTAGGAGTATTGCAGGAAGATAGATGAAGCTCCAACCCTGAGGAGATGCACATACATATGGATTCGTGGGCCTCATCCATGCGGTTGAGGTACTTTAATTTCTCTATGGCTGAAGTAGGTTCCACTTCTGCAGCAATGGTAATCTTGTAAAACCCTTTTGGATGAAGGCATCGAGCCATGTGGTCTTTCCATTCTTGATAGTTGTACGGTGTTAGGATCAATGCTTTAGGAAACTCCATTTTTCTGTCCATCTTCAATCTCCAAGCTGTAATACCTGCAAAATAAAGTATTGGTGGGCCTTTTATCTAGCAACCTGTGGACTCTGATACCATGTAAATGTCTTAGAAACCCTGCACAGATGAATCTAGCTAGTAAAGGTTGAACACACAGCTTTGCAGAGCAAAAACACTAAAAGAAAATCGAAAGAACAAAAGAATGATTCATTAGAAAATAGGTGACAATGCTCATGATATACCATTATTGGGTGAAGATCCCAAGGTAGTGCACCATAGTGGTGATCAATGAGAAGACTCAACACCTACAAAAAATTCTAGAGAGAACTAACCAGTTGCAGAGTGAAAGAAGGAGCAAAACAGGGAGTAAATCATGCAGAAGAATTAACCAGTTGCGGAGTTAAATAAGGAGCAAATCAGGGAGTAAATCATGCAGAAGAACTAACCAGTTGTGGAGTTAAAGAAGGAGCAAATGAGGGAGTAAATCATGCAGAAGGAATCTTGCATGTAGTCCCATGCTCTAACTAAGAGTCTGCATGTAGGTGTGTAGTACTTTCAACAGTCAAAATATTTATTACGGTAGTTGGGATTATTATTTCAAGCACATGCTTCTGCATACATCGAGAATGGTGAGGAGATCAATCGGCACGTGATATTAAGTTTGAGGAAGTTATTTATGTATCTTGTAGTGTGCATTTCGTAGCCTTTAGATGTACAAGAGCCGTTTAATTGCATGAATTTGCGGTAGATATAGTGTCAACTTCTGATTTCATGCATGCAGCTACTTTCCCAGTCCCCCAGTCCTTTTCCTCATTGTTTGGATTGAAATCGGTACAGAGAGGCTCATCATCATCATAACAAAGATGTCAGAGGACAACTATAGTTTCACAATCTCCTGCTGAATAGAAACAACATCATTTAAATCTATGCAGGAAAAAAATGCATAGTAGATATAAACTCACACAATTACTATGTACATAAAACAAAATTTAGAATCTCTTCCATCTTGGTGGACCATCCTTTGGGGGAGTCGAGCCCATACAAAAAAATCTAAAATCTCTTCCATCTTTGTGGGCTTTCCTTTGAGGGAGTCCAACTCATACAGGTTTTGATATCAATGAGTAAAATGGAGAAATAGGTATGATCCAAAGAGTCACTCTAACAATATTTATATTCAATTGAAAGCCAAATTATAAGGCACTTAAATAGTGATCATGAAATCCAACAAATTTGAAAGAAGGACAATATTGTTGAGAAAATCTCTCAACAAGACTCCAACAACCAGTAATCCAATCCCACCTATATAATAATGTAAGCACTATTATAAATGTGCTTAACTCAAGGAAACAACCCTAAACATTGTGGTTAGTATTTTTTGAAGGGTATGGAAGCCCTAGTGAGGCTTGCACTCCTTTCATACCAAACTACGTTATAAATGTTTATATTTGGGGATGTTGTGTTACTCGATTGTAAATAAATACAAACAAGGATAGTAGTTTAGTTAGTAATGAAATTGTTTTCTTGTAAAGAAACCTAGTGGTATTAAAAAATTATCAGGCGTACATGTAATTAGGAGTAATGAAAAAACCCCATTCAAAATTCTCATAAATTACAAGTGGAATCTACAAGATAATAAATTATTGCATAACCACCCCTAGATAGGACATGTAAAGGCAACATAATAACCTTTGTACGTAAATTGTAACTATATATTTTTCCCTTTTCTTTGAACTAGAATAATATACAAAAAATTGAGGGAGATGGCCACATATCACTATAATATATTTATATTCAAAAGATAAATAATGAGAAGAAAACTGGTTCTCAGTGAGCTACGTAAACCTCGATTTTTCCACATAAAATACTTAAGTCTTTTTTCCCAAGACCCAAACCTTATCAGGGTCACTAACAATAACATTTTAACAAATAAATTGTATATATTGATAAAGATTCCTTACATCATACCTAGAATGATCTAGGGGGGTATTGGTGGCCACCCACCTACTCCACTCTGACCCTTAGCATTGTTTTTTTCAATTTCCTTAATTTGTAGTACAATTTACTACTTTTGGCAGTTTTTTCGACTCTAAACTTCTGGAGCTATTTTAAGGACCTAAACAATGTTGTTTTGGAAAAAAGGAAAACCCATAAATTGCAAAAAGAGTTTGTAGTAAGAATTTGTAGTCCTCAAATATGTATTTTTGATGAGGTATTTTACATGTGAAATGAAGATTGTATTCTAAAGTTACGACCCCGAGAAGTTTTTGTACCAACTATCCCTAACGAGGCCCACAAATGTTTGGTGCTTCATCTCCCAGGCTTAGGTTTTTGGATGTTTCGGGTTTTCCCTTGTTTCTCAATAATAAAAAGACCTGCAAGCCTCATTATAACATACTTCTAGGGAATGTAGCCGCCACATCTCTTCTTAGAGGTAAGCTACCATTGCCAAAGCCATTTTATTTCCATTATGCATTGAAACAGTTTTAGTGTTTTGTTATCAATGAATTGAAGTTCAATTTTCACTGTATCTTAGTGTTTCTGTTTAAATATCTATTTCATTTGATTCCTACATAAATATAGATGAGTGGTATCATAGCAGTATGTCCTTTCTCTATTTTTTTGTGCATCTCCCTAATCAAGTCGAGGTATAAGGAGTTAGGAATCGAACTGGTTGAACCTTTCCAAGACCAGCCTCACTGACCCCAGTGACCTCCCATGGTGGAAGAAAAGAAAGATGAGGGAGCAAGATATCCTTTCATAATATTGCTTGAAGAAGTCCTTGACTGATAAAGGAACTTAATGATGGGAAAATTTTCCCAGATCCTTTTGCAGATGCCCACAGGCAACGCATCTTCATCCAACAATGGCCCTCGAGGTACCCTTCCTTTAAGATACAAGTAAACTTTGACATTCCCATATTTGAAGGCCAGATACATTTAGATGTCATAAATAAATGGTTAGATATGTTGGAAGGATATTTTCTGTTTCACGATTTTTCCAAGAGGGAAAATATTAAATTTTCACTCCTCAAAGCCACCTCGCATGTCAAGGAATGGTGGGAAACCTATTCTGAAAAGAGGGCTGAGAGGGAACCCTCATTTTTTTCATTCACACCCACTTGTAATTCTTTTAGAGATGCAATCAAGAAACAATATTACCATGTCAAGAGATATGAAGATAAGTACGTAATGTGGACCACACTGTGACAGGGAATAGACCAAGATATGTCGAAGTTTAGAATTATTTTTCATACCCTTCACATGAAGTTGGGTATCAAGGATTATGAGAAACATCTAATACTTAAGTACCGCAGGTGTTTAGAAGAACACATCAAGGATGATATGGCTTTCCTAGACATATCCTCTCTTAGTGCCGCCTACTCATAAGTTGTCAAGATCGAGCTATAATTTAAACAGAAGAAGCATGACTTTGGATGTGTGAATCTGAAGCAAGGGAAATGCACCCAAAGTCACAGAACAATCAATAAATCAAAAGTAGAGTGACCCAGGTCAACCCTGCAAATCCAAAAGCAAAGAATAACACCACGAAGATAAAGAATCACATAGGAAAGTGGTGTGAGTTCCATAAAAGCCCCACTCATAACACAAGTGAGAGTGGAGCTGAGTAGTCACTAGTGGTCGAGCTAAAGACTTCAGAGTCAAATGCATGTTTTGAATCTAAGTTTTAACTTGAAGGGGGAATGATAAAGTGAACGAGATTATCGATGTAGAGCCGAGTGCCACAGTTTCCAGATCCAAAACATTGAGGCCTAAGATCGATAGGAATGAGAGCGTCTCTTCCACTCGCAGATGTGGGTGAAGATTTATTTGCGACAGTTCATTGTCAATAGTGAGAGCCAAAATAACCTCATCGTAGTAAAGGTTATTAAGTGGTTGGTCCTACTAACCACACTATAATGGAAGCCATACATAATCGAGTTGGTCCACTAAGGATGAGGTCCTTACGACATTCAACAACATTGTCATCGCTATAGCATTAAACCCTTCATGGATGAGGTACTATATGATGTTTCTCCTCTTGATGTTTGTGATGTATTATTGGGCCAAAAATACTTTTTTAAGTGTCATGTTGTGAATGAGTAGAGTCCTCACATTGTTATTATAACTATGGGAACTAAGTTATACAAAATACCAGAGATAACCTCGTCTACCACCATGTCTTGGACCTCTACTAAGTAATGAAGATCATCTCCCAAATGAGGAATTTTTTTTTTCTTATATTCATTATCAAAGTAAGAGGAAGATCATGGACACACCCATGGCCCCTGTGCAGTGTTCCACCATGCAACAAGAGCAAGTGGATAAGGTTGTGGAAGACTACATGGACATCTTCTTCTTGCCCACAGGGTTACCTTTGCACTGTCAATTCAAGCATTCAATTGATTTGATTCCCAAATAGCCTCTACCCAATGTGCTGAAATACCATCACTCTATTTAGGAAAATGAAGAAATTAAGTGGTAGATCGAGGAGTTGTTAAAAAAAGGGCACATCATACGAAGTTCCTCACTTTATGGGAGACTAATTGTACTTTTATAAAATAATGATGGGACGTGGAGGCTCTGCAATTATTTTCAGACACTAAATAAAATCACTATCATGAATAGGTATCCAATCCCATGTATCAATGAAACTCTTGACCAACTCAATGGGGCCAATTATTTCAAAAAAATTGACTTAAAGTCTAGTTATAATCAAGTGCCAATAGAGCCCACGAATGTATGGAAGAGTACCTTCAAATCCAAGGAGCACCTTTCTGAGTTGTTGGTCATTCCTTTCGGGTTGAATAATGCCCCTACAACTTTTATGATGCTAATGGATGACATTTTGTGGCCCTTTAACAACTCGTTCATGGTTTCATATCTGAACAATGTCCTCATCGTAAAAACCATTATTTCTGTCAACGTTTCAAATCCCAACAGGGATCCATCATCAGGACAACTATTAAGGGCTTCTCAATAGTTGTCCTAATGATCGATCCCTGTTGGGATTTGAAACGTTGACAGAAATAATGGTTTTTACTGTGTGTTCTCCAGTTTCTAATAAAGAATATATTAACCACAGAAGTCTTAAATCTAGAATGTCCTCATCTTCAACAATATTTGGGAAGAGCAATTGCAACAAATTTGAGAGGTCCTTTGAATCCCAAAACAACATAAACTATGTGCCAATTTAGATAAGTGCACCTTTTGCATGATACAAGTCTAATATTTGGGTTACATCATTGATGAGAAATCCATGCATGTGGATGTGCCAATTTTTGTCATAGGTTTTTGTTCTGATTCTGTCAGATCAGTTGGTATTTGAGTCAATTTACAAAGGGCGGAGTGAAATATTTTTGTTTGGTCGGACTCACAAGAGAATGTATTTGTTGAGTTGAAGCACCACCTCTTCTTTGCACCAGTACTTAAATTTCCATAACTACAAAAACCATTTGAAATGGAGACAAATTCCTCTAACTATACTATTAGTGCAGTTCTCATGGAGCAGGGGGATTTGGTGGCTTATCATAGTGAGAAATTTTTGGACATAATCTAAAAATACCCTACCTATGATAAGGAGATGCATTATTTTAGGGTACAACCCTAACCTCTTTATTTATTTAATAAGTCCAATGGGTCGAGTCAGAGTCATAGCTAGTCAAAGTGTCAATAAGTTTTGCATTAATAATTGTAAGTGGTTGACCCGCATTAGAGAAAAGGAAGTACAATTAGCTGTAAATGGGTCATAGTTAATAATAAAGTGGTTAACACATGTTATGAAAAGGACCACTAGTAGTTAGAATTTTAGATTTCATTTAGCTATAAATAATCTTACTTATTAAGAGAAATATCATCGAGTCTTATTTTAATTGAGCTTGGCTCTATTGGAGGTTGCCCCCTCGAAGAGGTAAGTGAACATTCAATCTACTTTTGAATAGTAAAATACTTTGCAGTTACCCATGGGGCTTTGGATTGACGGTGAATGGGTGCACTGTTAAGGCACTCCTTGCGATAGGTCACCGGTTCAAATCCCTCGTGGGTACTTAGGTTAGTCTTAAGTAGAAAAAAAAATAAAACTTTGCAGTTTTTGTCATTTCATGTGATAATTTTGTGTTTTGGGCTATATTTCTTCATATTACTTGCATTATGGATTTCTTGCAAGTCATGAGTATAACAAGTGGTATCAGAGCATCTTCCAAGCCAGTGGTATCTCCAAGTTTCATGGATTATTTTTATTTTTTTATTTTTTATTCTGATGTCTTTAAACCATGAGATCCGTCGTTTAGTGTATAAACATGTAGATTGGGGAGGTATGAGTGCAAGAACTACAAGAGGTGGTCATGATTGTTTGCCTCCCTTGTAGCCCATGTGGGTACCCCTTCGAGTAGTAGCATATTAGATAGAACCGTGCATAGACTACACTTACATGTACCTTTGGCTATATAAGAAGCCCCCTAGGATCACCTGAAACCTAACTATAGATAATTGTTGGACCAAATTGTTACTACATTACACTAATAACAACACTCGAGGAAATTACTCACACATACAATAGGGTAATCGTGTAGTACGGCTAAATTTCTTGTCAATCCTCCTTCGTTAGTGCCCTGAAAGATTTGGTGAGTAATATTGTTGGACCCCTTCGTATATTGTGATATGTAGCACCTGACAATCTTTTCTAACAATAGTTCCCTCCACTATCTTCGTCTACTTTGTCTTTGTTGCGGGATTTTATCCCCTAAGGCTCTTGGGTGGAACCCTAGCAGATTGAAAGTTGTCTAAATCAAGAAACATGCACACACACAACCATTATGCTAGAAAAAGCTATTTCTAAGGCGAGAAGGATGTACCTCAGGTCCTACGTTTGGGTAGTTCCTCAAGGGTCCAAACCCTTCTTCACGTCCCTTCCGCTCCTTTTCCCTGTAAAAACAACAATTCCAAGGAATGCAGTAGTATATGGACAAAGATTTTATGTGAAAATAATCTTTATGTTATACAAGAAAGGAGTTAGTTATAAACTTTTAGACATCCCTTCATACATGAAATTCAAACATGAACATCATTAACATAAAGAAAGAAGCATATCGGGAACAAGACGTGTTTCTTTATTAGACAAATAGAATAGTACAAAAAAGAGCAATATCACCTGAACCACTTCTGTAGGCTCAAAGCTCAGCCTCCTTCTGGATCCGTCCCGCCTCAAGCCTCTAGTAGGTCTCCTTCCAATACTCACTCCAAGATGTCATAACTAAAGGATGAACATCAAATCACAAGGAAACAAGGGTTTCCTGTACAAAATGGGGGAAGTGCAGAAGGCACAAGGGTCTTCAGACCTGATCAGGGGGAAATCTCAGTATAATAACCTTTCTCTATAGTCTCTCCTCCTTTAGGCCTCCCCTTTGGTGTCATTTTATACCAATTCCAAAGTAGTTTTTTAGTTTGGAATTGGTTGGGGACAGTTGAGGCCACGGGCACTAACAGGTGATCAGCAGGTAAAACCCGCAATCTCCGCCCGAAAATAAGGAGTTTCATAATTTTTTAAGTGTTTTAATACATATACGCAAGTTGGGTATATATGAACCCGCGTATACACGCGTTTAACTCAGGGCAATGTCGCGTACAGGGAATAAAACACT
Organism: Pinus taeda; assembly: GCA_000404065.3. Lineage (NCBI taxonomy): Eukaryota > Viridiplantae > Streptophyta > Pinopsida > Pinales > Pinaceae > Pinus > Pinus taeda. Next base: position 179,840 of record APFE030541056.1, on the reverse strand, counting down.
GTTTTTTAGACTTTGGACCAGGTCTGGAAGGAGGGGTTGCCCTAGGCCATGAATGCAGCATCACAAACCATAATAGTGAGATTTGGAGCTATAACACTACCCTTTCACCATTAGTAAGTATTTCTTGTAGAAACCTTATCAAATCTATCTTTAAATCATCAATATTAGCTTCCACGCCATTCATCTTAGCTTCCACTCCCTTTATCTTAGATTCCACGCCATCTATCTTAGCTTCTGTGAGCTTTTGTGACAGTGAAATTTGTTGCACTTGGTCTTGTAATTTTCATATATCATGTAGCATTTCTTCCTCTTCTTCATGAGTCATGCTAGAGCTTTCAAGTTGCTTACTAGGTGTTTGCGTTTTCTTTCCTCGAGGCATCAGTTATCGATAATAATTCTCTACTATGCCCTTTGAATTCCTGCAAAATAATTTTACAAACCAAGCTTAAGCAAAAATTTAAAAAAATCTACACACCTTTTTTCACTTTGTAGGAGCTCGATATTGCCTCTGATGTATCTCTGTAATTTTGGGATCATCCAGTTCTGAAATTGTGATCTGTAGTATCCCTTTGTGTCCTCTTTCCACTGACACCAGTTTGATCCCAATTGGATTCTCCAAGGAAGAGTTATGCCAATTCTCCCACAGTGACCTGATTATAGACTAGTTCAGTAGAGCGAACTTGTACGACGTGCCACGTGTTCCTGTTTCAACCTTTGGCTTTGAAAAATATATACAAGAAACTACAGTCTATTCTCTTTATGTACCTTCTTACGAAATTTCAATCTGATGCTCAGAGAGAAAGTTATGACGATTTTCCCCAGGTCACCTGTTTGGAATGTAATTTAGGAGTTTG
>APFE030541056.1:137759-159271 GCA_000404065.3 Pinus taeda | reverse complement strand
CTCCTTCCAATACTCACTCCAAGATGTCATAACTAAGGGATGAACATCCAATCACAAGGAAACAATGGTTTCCTGTACAAAATGGGGGAAGTGCAGAAGGCACAAGGGTCTTCAGACCTGATCAGGGGGAAATCTCAGTATAATAACCTTTCTCTATACTCTCTCCTCCTCTAGGCCTTCCCTTTGGTGTCATTTTATACCAATTCCAAAGTAGTTTTTTAGTTAGGAATTGGTTGGGGACAGTTGAGGCCATGGGAACTAACGGGTGATCAGCAGGTAAAACCCACGATCTCCGCCCGAAAATAAGGAGTTTTATAATTTTTTAAGTGTTTTAATACATATACGCGGGTTTTGTATATATGAACCCGCGTATACACGCGTTTAACTCAGGGCAATGTCGCGTACAGGGAATAAAACACTGTTTTTTAGATTTTGGACCAGGTCTGGAAGGAGGGGTTTCCCTAGGCCATGAGTGCACCATCACAAACCATAATAGTGAGATTTGGAGCTATAACAGTCTTCCAAATCATATCTAACAATTGGGGTTTTTTCGCTATTGTACAACTCAGATTCAGTAGTTCAAGCTTTTATAGTTGCAGTTTTAGACCATCCCAGGACACTTGCAAGAGACTTAGCCCACAAGCTTGAGGGTGACGAACTAGTTGTAGTGGCACCATTCACTTATAAGCCACAAAATCTTTGGTGGTCCCAAAACTTTTCCTCAACATGGCTCCAAGTGGCCAGTGTCATTAGCCTCCTGAGCTTACTCTCTTTCCAGGAAGACATCTCTTAAGTAAGCTCAAAAATTTGACCAGGGTTGGTGTATGCTAGGTATCGATCTCAAGCGATGGTTACAGAAAGGGTATCCGAGAGTGTCGATGACCTTGAGAAAAAGTTTGAGGTGTTCTAGATTAATATTACCAACAATATGTCATAACTAGCAGCCCTTATAACAATGTCTCATAGGGAGGATCCTAGTGTTGATGCTCACATAGAAGGAGAATTCAGCAATCACATTCACTTCCATTGAAATCACCACTATTCCAACCACTGGACACGTAAGTTGGACATGTACAAATTTGATCTCTCTAACCCTGCAATATGGCTAACACAAATGGAACAATATTTCTACCTTAATTATATCTATGAATATAGAATTAAACTACATTTGGGACCTCATTGCTTGGACCAAGAGAGATGGTAGTGGTGGTAGTGGCATTAGAATTGTTATCAAGGGAGAGAAACTTGGAACATGTTCTTAAAATCCATATGTGATCACTTTGACCAGGAATCAAATTTTTTGGGTCGTCTCACTAAGCTTTGGAAAAGAGGTGCAATAAAGGACTACATTTCAGCCTTTGAATAATTGGCCATCATAACTAGTGATCTAGGAGATGGCTTCTACTTTGAATGTTCCTTCAGTGGCCTAAAAGAAACCATCCAACCCCATGTCTAGATGCACCACCTAGCTACTTGGTTGGATGCATGCCACAAGGCCTTAAATGTTGAGATCACCTTAATTGAGTCTAATCATCATAATTTCATTGCCAAGGCATGTTCCACCTAGGCTCAAGGCCCCACCCAAACAATTAATGTTCAAAAGGTGTCACTGGCCGAAATGGCCGAAAGAAGGAAACACGGATTGTGCTACTACTATGATGAAAATTACTCCACCTGACATAAATGAAAATAACCAACATTCTTTCAAATTGATGCTACTGATAACAACGTACCGAAGGAAGTTTCATCCCTTGAGGTTTCCAAGGAAGAAGCTTAGAAAGCCAAAATGGACAATGATCTCATGGCTACACGTGATGAACTAGTTATATCACTGCATGCCTTGGCTAGCATTTCTTCACATCAAACTCTCAAAATCTATGGCTTTATTAAACATCAAACCATAGTGCTATTGATTGATAGTGGAAATGCTCATAACTTTAACCATTAGAGAGTCACAAACGTTGTTCATTTCTTTGTACGAGAGGTATCTAATTTCCAAGTCCTTTTCATTGATGAGGGCACCATGAAATGTGAACACCGTTGTGAAAATATTAAGCTTTGTATGGGAGACTACCATATAAAGATGCACATGTTTGCTAGTGAAATGGGTGGTTGTGACATTGTCCTGGGTGCTAAATGGCTTCACACACTACACCCTATCACAATGGATTTCTTGGAGTTATATATGAGCTTTACGTAGAAAGACCACATCCATACATAAAGGGGACTCGAGGCAATTGCTCCTACTATTACCAGAGCACATCGAACAGAAAAGCTTTTGAAAAAGGGCCATCATGGAGTAGTCGACCAATTTAATGCCATCAAGATCATTGCATCCACTACTCCTCATATTCATCTTGAGATTGAATAAGTATTATATCGCCACCAATGGTTCCTTCAAAATCCTAAAAAGCTTGCACCCTCTAGGGGTGAACATGAACATAGCATCCCTTTGGTCTCAAGTGCCCAACAACCTAATTTCCACCCATATTAATATACTTTTGCCCAAAATAATGAAATTGAAAAAACCATCAAGTAACTCCTCGAAGTCAATGTTATCCATCCTAGCATTAGCCCTTATTCATTACTAGTGGTCATGGTCCTAAAGAAATATGGAGAGTGGCACATTTGTCTACACTTTCGGGCCCTTAACAACCTCACTATCAAGTACAAATTTCCTATTCTCGTTGTTGACGATCTACTTGATGAACTGAATGGTACTAAATTCTTTGCCAAGATAGACCTCTGCTTAGGCTATCACCAAATATGTATTAAGGAAGTAGACATTCCCAAGACTACCTTCTGAACTCATGGATACCATTACGAATTCATGGCCATGCATTTTGGTCCCTGTAATGCGCCATCTACTTTTCAAAGCCTCATGAACTGCCTTTTGAAACCATATATTTGAAAATTTGTCGTAGTTTTATTTGATGGCATTCTCATATCTAACATAAAATGGGATAAACATCTTCAATGTGTAGACCAGATATTGCAACTAATTTGAGATCATAAATTATTTGTCAAATTATCCAAGTGCTCTTTTGGCATGGAAGAAGTCGAGTATTTGGGACACATTGTGGGTCGTGTAGGAGTGAGGGTTTATTTGGAAAAGATTCATGCAATGCAAGATTGGCCATAACCAAAAACCTTGAAGATTTTGAGAGGATTCTTTGGTCTAATTGGCTGCTATCACAAGTTTGTCAACAATTTAGGACGCATTGGTAGACCGCTCACTAATCTTCTTAAGAAAAACTCATTTCTCTGTACTCATACAGCTAAGTAGGCATTGTTGGCTCCCAAACATGCAATGTGTTCCACTCTCATATTGGCCCTACCTTACTTAACCAAATATTTTGTGATTTAAGGTGATGCTTTAGGTACATGTATTGGTGTTGCATTAATGCTGAAAGGTAGACCATTGTGTCCCACATGTCAACAACTCAGTGGAAAACATCTGGGTCAATCTACATATGAGAAAGAAATTATGGCCATCTTAGATGCAGTAGACACTTAGCAATTATACTTATTGGGGCAACATTTCCAAATCCACATGGACCATCACAACCTAAAATAATTTTTAGAGAAGCATCTATCTTTGCCACAACAAAATAAATGATTAGCCAAAATACTGGGATATGACTATGATATAATTTACAATAAGGGGCATGACAATGTAGTAACTAATGCTTTATCATGTCAATTTGAGGATGAGAGCACCATTGTATCAATCTCTCTTCCCATACAATATTGGATTGAAGAGGCCAGTAAGGAATGCTTCTTCCACACCTCTCCCAACTCATTAATGACTTAAACAAATATCCTAATTTCTTAATAGACTACTCTTGGAAGGATGAGATTCTTTGTTACAAGGATCAAGTAGTGATATCCCCAACCTCCACCCTCAAAACCGCATCTTGGACGAGTTGCACTTATCACTACTTATAGGAAATCCAAGCTTTCAGGAGACTTATTTTGGCGCACATTATTCTTTCTTTTGCACTTACATGAAAACTAGCATTCTTACTTTTGTAGTTGAATTTGATGTGTGCCAATGTAACATAGTGGAAATAGTCAAACTTATCAGGAACCTCACAACCATTACCACTCCCTACTTTTTTCTGGATAGATGATTCCATGGATTTGATCACTACTCTCCCAAATTCAGGAAACAAATCCATCATGATGGTGGTTGTTGAAAAATTTCTAAATATGCTCATTTTTGTGGTCTACCACACCGATTTTCCCCCACTTTGGTGGCTCATGTTTTCATGGACTAGATCTTGAAACTACATGGAATGCTAACTTCCATTATGTTTGATCGTGACCAAACTTTCACCAACAAATTTTGGTAGGAACTTTTCAAGCTACAGGGCATGCAGCGTCAACCAAGTATCACCTGTCACCCGCAAACTGGTATTCAAATAGAAGAAGTCAACAACTGTTTGGAGACCTATCTGAGGTGCTTCACTTCACACAATCAACATCAATGGGTACAATGGCTACCTTTAGCTAAATGTTGGTATAATACTAACTATCATGAAGCCACCAAGACGACTCCATATGAGGTAGTGTATGGTCAACTCCCACTTTCACCTATTTCTTATATCCATGGATATTCTAAAGTATAGGTAGTTGATCAACTCCTATGGAAATGTGCTTCCATGGTATCTCAAAGATAATCTACATCAAGATCAGAACGAAATGAAGAAACAAGTTGACCAACATTGTTCAGAGTGCTCATTTCAAGAAGGGAATCAAATATTCCTGGGACTCCAACCATATAAGAAACCATCTCTCAAATAAAAGGGCTAGCAAAAACTAACACTAAAATTATACGAGCCTTATCACATCCTTCATCACATAGGAGTAGTCACCTACAAATTTGACTTGGCACCTACTTCATAAATCCATCTGGTTTTCCATGTATCATGCCGCAAGAATGTGGTGGGGAATAATTATATAGTTCAAACAAGTCTACCTAAATTGTATGAGGAAGGCTCACTTTGGCTCCAAACAAAACAACCCCTCAATACTCATGAAAGACATCTCGGTGATGACATGATTAAGGACGTCCTCATCAAGTGGAAAGACACCTCTCTAGAAGATACCACCCGGGAACCAACCACTATTCTTCAATAGTTTTTGTAGCTTCAACCTTGAAGACAAGCATTCTTTTGATGGTGGAGGGGATGTTGGCGTCCAACCCTAACCCATTTATTTATGTAATAAGCCTAATGGGATGAATGAGAGTCATAGTAAGTTAGAGAGTCAATAAAGACTGCATTAACAATTATAAGTGGTGGACCCACATTAGATAAAAGGGACCAAAGTTAAGTGTAAATGGACCATAGTTAATAAATATAGTGGTCAACCCATTTTATTCAAGGGACAACTAGCAGTTAGGGTTTTAGATTTCATTTAGCTATACATAGTCTTCATTAGTGTTAGAGTATTATAGTGATAGTATTCATAATTTTGAATTGGCTAAGGTTAACTCTTGTAATATTGTACATACCTTTTCTTTCTGTAAATGTTTTCCTTATTAAAATTAAAAAATGTAAAGAGGGTACGTCTTAAAATAAATATCAAAGGACAACAAAATAAGAAAAGATCAAAAAATATAAAAAATAAAAAAATATGAACCCCAAACAAAAAATAGATCATGAAAGTGTGCAAGTCCAAGAGCCAATACATTTTACTTTACGGTCTTAAATAATTGTTGTGTGCAGCTTGTCATATATGCTACAAGTCATGATAGTAAAACTGTTCAATCTTGACTACATGTTTTGAATTTCATGTTTATAGTTAGAGAATGAAATCTGACCAAATAGTTTAATCTTGGCAAGTCATTAGATAAGTAGAGAAGTAAAGGAGCTCATCAGCTTAATCTGAGCCCTTGGAAGATATAAGTTTAGAAGTAGATAGTTTGTTTTATAAAAGAAAAGGAAAGAAAATGGTTTTCTAGCTTAAGTGCACCCACCAAAGCGAAGAGAAAATTTTAGGGTCGGTAAAAGGGTAAGTAAAGAAAGGTTGTAGAAATACAAGTCATTTGTAGCATAAGCACTACTATCATGCTTAACTCTGTGTTTCAATTGTGCAGGAGTAGTTATCAATGAATAAACCATGCTCATAAGATGATTTTCCTAACTCCCCCTTCATTACATTTCACCCTTACTATATACTCACTAATTTCCCTTTTACCCCTTCACGGTTTATGAAAACCTCTTCCCCCTGATTTTTACTCCTACCCTTAGTTTCACACATTTCCCTAGTCAAATACTCCTAAAATCCATTCTCCTAAGTGTGAAACCCATTTCCCCCCTTTTTAAAATCATGTCTCCCTTTAATAAGTACCGAAAACCCCTCTAAACCATTTTCCTAACTCTAAAACACCCCCACCTCACTAATTGCGCCACTTAACCATTTTACCGACTAAACTCTAGTTTAACCCGCCACCCCGATGAAGTAAACTAACCCTACTACCCCTAAAATCCCGCAGTTTCATTAATCCACAACTAAACATGGGTTAATTTCTCTAAACAATGATTAAAACCCATGGGTCCTGCTAAAATTTGTCCCATCACCTGACCGTGCAAGTTTCCCACACAATGGTTGTCTGATCATTCACCCCCACATCTAATGGCCATCACCCATATCGCGCTCCTATGATGTTTGACATTTAATGGCCCGAGAGCATGCGATATGGGTGATTTTGCTTGGGGCCTGTTTTCCTACATGTCAGCCTCGGGCATAGATCGTGTTCCCCCTACAAAATAATACCTGACCCCCATAAGCGGTGCGATGACCTCCAAAACCACCTCTTGACCAAAATAAAACCTAGCATTGTTCATAAAACTTATTTCCATGCCATTTTTCCAACTGGTTGTGGTTAAAAGCCTTCTGACCCCCATTTTCACCCTTTTTCTCCCGTTTACATTATTGAATCCTCCAAAGCATACCAGTGTCGTTAGAGATGTTGTGACCAACTACCACCTATTAGAACCTCCCAAAATGCCAACATTGCACACTTTAAAGCTACATAAGCCTCTGCAAACCCCAATTGAAAACAAGTTGTAGCCCCAACTATAAATTCCAGGTATTTAAGCAAAAACACAAATTGTCCCCTATTTAATGAAAAAATATTTAATTCTTAAAATATCTGAAAGAATTTAACTAATTTCAATTTAAATTGAGACTCTACCGTTCCCAAAGTACCAAAACCCTAACCTACAACTAGCTCATACCCTACCCTGGTTATTCAATTACTCAAATTTTACTACCAAAGCCATATAAAGCCCAGTTTTCCACATTTTATCACATAAATGGCTGCTCCAACCTCTCTGGACGTCAGACTAGTTACAACCCCTCACTTAGACATTGAGCACATGGTCCTAGGAGACAAGGACTTTCAGATCAAAGACATAGTCACCCAAGACAACCTTTTGAGAATCCATTGTTGGGCCAAAGATAGGTTCCTAAACAAACTAGATGATATCCACCTTTGGGAATCAAATCTGCCCAATTATACATTACCACAAGCCCATCCCTTTCCAGAGATTGTACATTTCTTCCATGCATGTTACATACCCAGCTAGAGGGCTATAATTGCCCCAAACTAGGACTTCATATTCTCAATTACTGTTGAATCCATCAACTAGATGCTTCAAATCCAGCCCAACAATAATTTGACTCCTTTGTCCATTGCACACCTGTTGGACTTGTACACCACATTAAACCCAACTAAGATCAAGCAAATTTTTCAGAATTTCATCATTGAGGATCACCATACTCCTAAGGACATTCCACCCTATGTTTTTTCTATCTTTTTAGAGACTAGAATGATAATAACCTCCATGCTATCATGCATCCTAGGGTTCACATCACATGAGTTTGTGGATGAGATAATCATGGCCTTCTTATATGTTTCCACTCTAGGCCACACTCCTGCCATTATGTATGATTATGCCTAGTTCATTGTAGATAGCATGCATGAACAGTTCACTAGATTTCCCACTGAAAGAGTCATCAAATACTCTTTAGTGTTGTTTCATATGTTCTTGTATTATTAGACAGGCAAGTTCCCAAAGAAGATTCAGAAAATAGATACCAAGGGAAGGGAAAGATCAGTTATCTACTAGAAACCCTTGGTCTGGAGATATAACACCACATTGACATACAAAGTCTTCATTGGTTGTTTTGTTCACCCTGTCATGAACATGATGACTTCTAGCACTCAATCTAGAGTCAGTACTGAGATCAAAAGAGTACTACAACTGGCAAAGAATAGTAAAGTAGGAGAGTGGTACCCTTACCAGAATCATACTGAAATTAGGATCTATCATTGTGAATTACCCCCTACAAATTGCCCAAGTATCTCCCAGCTAGATTATTTGCCTTGGAATACCTCAGGAAAATGATAGCTGTGGATGGGGTCCACATCCTAGCTTCTAGGAAGAAAACAAATTTTCATATGAAAAACTAAATGGGCCCTCTCATCTGCAACACGAGAGAGACAAGGCCTGAAGCTAATAAGATACTCTAGAAATTCAAATTCCATAATAGTTTGGCATTATGACTCTGATGGGGTTATAAGAAAACTCAGAGAAAAGGTCAAGATGGGACCTTACATCCACTACCCCATGCCTGACATTGAATAGTATGCTAATCAGTCTAAATGGGTAGAAGACACATTGATAGATAAGGACAACACAATGGTGGATGTAGAGAACACCACAATTGACTTGGAGAAACAATTTGACCAAATATCCTTCTTGCAGGTCCCAAGGTTAGAAGATCCAATGAATATTCCTCTGATCATTTAGACTCTTGCTAATGAGGAGAAGAATCCCGAAAGAAATAGGAAGGAAGCATCAAGCTCTACTATGGACACCACTGATTAGCAAGCCAAACTAAGCAAAAGGCTCAAAATGACTCCTTTGTCTAAACATGGAGAACACATTGCATTAGCAGAAATGATTGATACTGGTGAAATGGGGCAAAGGAAGAGACAAACAATTAAGACTGCTGCATTATTAGAAACACAATGACCCTCCTCTTCAAACACCCAGATTATACAGAGATAGAAGAGAGTGGTCGTGTCTTCCTTTGTCAGGCCAGCTGACAAGGAAGCAGATATCAAAGAAAGGTTCAAGGAGATCAAAATGAGGAAAGAGAGGTTCAAGGCGGACACGTATGCCAAGTACATGCAAATGACACCACCAAACCAGAGCAGGTTGATGTCAGCCTTTGACATCAAAGAAGGTAAAATGTAAGTGTCTATAGCCTACTATACAGTAGCCGAAAACCACAGTTGAATACAAGAAGACCAACTTTGAGGTCTTAGCCACGGATGTGCATCCCATAGATCAAACAGAAATTCACAAGAAAGATGGAGAGATGATCTACTCCACCCTTACATCAAAAGCAATGGTAGTATTTAAGGTCAAGGACTCATTGGATAATGTGATAGCCCAATAAAAACTAGAAAAGGCATCTTCCAGTGCCAAAGACACAAGGATCAAATCCTTAAAATACTCGATCATTGAGCTGGGCCATGACCCAAAGGACATGAAGGCTGCTAAATAGTTGATTAAGAAGAAAAATGAAGACATTGCAACCCTTAAGAAACAGCTCAAGTTGCCTCAGTCACAACACCCTCAAACAAAAGAAGTCCTAGAAATCCAAACAAATCGTGAGGAGATGATGGACTTGGTGCTACAACTTAATGATGAGTTAAAGGAAATGGAAAAGGAAATATATGGTTTGATACAGCTCAAACAAGCTATTCTAGACAATGCTCCTCGAGTTGTCATTCCTATAGTGACCACATTTGTGCCTTCCACATTTACATCAAGATTAGCTCCCACTTGTCCAATGGTCATTGCGTTGCCAGCAGCAACAACAACTACATCAGCAATGTCTCAAGAACAATAGGTAGCATAGGTGATCAAGCAAATAGGTTGGTCAAGGTAATGGAAGAAATGTCCATTCAGACCAGTGAGATGAACAAGCTAAAAGAGAAACTCACGAGTGTAGAGACAAATTGCAGGTTAGTCAAGATCATGCACAAGGAAGAATAGCATAAGGATACCAGAATGAAAAAGAGTGTGAAAAGCCTGGAGAAAGAGTTAACACTGAGTGAGCCTTTGGGAAAGGCCAGGTAATTATTATGGGCCAATATCATTGACTATGTCCATGATATTTGGCCATCTATCCAAGTTATTATTGAGCAAATAGACTTGATCAAACAGGTTGCAAAAGCTATCTAGAATCTCAAAGAAGAGCTTGGAGAAATGGTAGAGGAAGAAGTGAGAATTATTCAATTCCTCAACTCCATGGACAAATATGAGCTACAATAACTTGATACCTGATAGGACAATTACCATTTTGGATGTCAAGGTGGTCCTATATAAGAGAAATTTAATGTTAAATTTAGAGGATAAGTGTCAAACCATATAGGTTTATGACCAAGTTGGAGCTTTTAAGAGAAAAGGGACTACCTAGTACCTTAGTCATAAATGATAAAATGATGACATAGGATGACCACAACAAGAAAATTAGGGAAGTGGCCAAACAATAGGAAAATACCTCATCAATGAGTGGTAAACAAACTGGCAGAGTATTATACTAGACTTTTGAAAATCTGTTTTATCTCCAGTGTGAGGTGAAACACTTATTTATTAATAAGCCTACTTTCGAAAAATATATAGAGGCTGATGAAATATATAGGAAAATGCTCAACATATAGTCGCTAGATGAAGAAACATGGCAAAAGTTGAATGATTTACTGTAGTGAAAACACAATAAATTATAAACTGCAAATTACAAGTGTATAGTAAAAAGTGAATGAGCATGGTAAAAGGATGAAGACAGGTCAGTGTAGTCAAAGTGTATCAGGTGAAAGAGTATTAGATGAAATATGAAAGTCAAATAGACTATCTAGCATGAAATCCAAATAGCTTGCCAACATAAAGGGCTAAAAATCAAAGCATAATAGCCAGCATAACCAAAATAATAGTTACAATGTGAAACAATTCAATAGTTGTCTCTATCTTCCTGCAAGAATATATTTTCCTATTCCTAGATTAAATCTCAAATTAGTTTGAGATATTTTCTAATAAAATTTTTGTATAAATACTTCAAAATTCGAAATATTAGGGGTGGATTATTTTATATTTCTGGTGTTATTGTGATCTTGAACCTAAGGGTGATTGTACTATTTTCAAGTCAACAGACAGGAGCAAGTAATAAAGGCATTTCACTACAGGATTCATGAGATGAGCCATTTTTAGTGAAGTACTTATTTGTGTTATTGTGTTACCTTTATTTTGTGTTTTCATAATCTTAAATGTGCTCTAAAATCTAAATAAATTAACTGGAAATATCATACATAACTTGTTTAATTACACTCTGTTTTGTACACTAATTTATTTACATGTTTTCTTCTAATAGTCGGATCTGAGAATCTTCCATTGCTCTCTTATCCTTGTTGAATTCTTTCATTTATTCGAAATCTGGCCTAGGGAACCCTTAATTTCTCCCTAGATCCGATTTGAAGTCATTCATCATTTAGCCTCTGAGATCTGTAGTAACTTATCTACCTTGGCCTCTAGACACTATTTTTAGAACCCAATCTAGTCTTGTTTGTCAGACATCTGATTCCATAGCCCAATGGAATAAGCCAAGGCTCTATCCATCTAAGTAAAGTGATCCCACCACCAAAGTTTCAAAACAAAACCCAAGTGCAAGTAATAACTAGCCTAAAATCATCTTAACTAAAACAAAGTTAAATTTTAATGAGAGAGCCCTCTCTGAGCATCAGGAAGGCTAGGTCCTGATCTCCAAAGTGGTTTGTGGCTACCTTTGGTTTTTCTTTCTTTTTACTTCAAACGAATTGTCAGAGTGCTAACATTTCTATCAACCATACTAGGGACTTTGATCCCCGGCCTCATAAAACTTTAAGGAAACCTTAAACCAAATATTCATCTGTTTAAGGTCATTATCTGAAGTAAATTTTCAAAACATTTCATAAAAAAGTTTTAAAAACTTAAAATTATGGCTCCTAAGAAGATTCACTATACTAGGGCGAACCTAGATCCAAACCTATAGCTATAGTTGATGACCTAGACAAAATTCTAAGAAAACCAAAAAATGAAGAAACTCAAGCAAGTAGTAGCTAGCTAGATAGAGATAATTCACTCCTTGAGGAGTTGTCAACTCTAGAGGAAATCCCTTTTGATTTGTCAGTTGACCTCTTACTATTTAGAACTAAATATGAGAATGATATCCATGAAACAGTCTTAGACCCTGAGTTTACTCAACTCAATGAATAAAAAAGGGTTATCCGTCTAGATTTAGATAAATTTTCCTTAGATGCTTTTGATAAGTTAGAAGCCTTGACCTCTACGTTGATTAACAATATAAATAGTGCTTACCTTCAGCAATCTGTTGAGCTAGCTGCTCTTACTATTGTTGCCTCTCAAATTTCTACACAGTCTTCACTCATTGTAAATACGCCTTCCTTTACCACAACCTCACCAATTGTATCTACCTCAATCCAATCACCTAAACCACTTATTAGTCAATCATCTTCATGATCATCTAGTTCACATCCATCAGTTCCAAGCGCTTCTTCAACCACTACAACTTTACCCCCTAGTCAAACCAGAATTACAGTAATGGCAAACCAATACTCCTCTTGTTTTACCTACCCAACTCCATGCCATGCCTGCAGATTATCAAAGTAAGATTTTCTTATTTGATGCTACTGGTCATTACCCTACCTAGCAGCATGTAAACAAGATGTCTGACTTTTTTGAATTGAATGAAATAGATGAAGCAGATGTCGAAATGATATTATTTTCCCAAAATTTAGCTGGGGATGTCAAGAAATGGTTCAAAGCCTTTCCTGCCAACCATATTGCAAACTTAGCTAATTTTCAAAGGTTATTCATTGATAGATGGGAGAGAAAGAAAAACCCATTGCAAATACTTTCTGAATATGACAATATTAGAAGAGATCCTAATGAGTCAGTCCACGACTATTGCACTAGGTTTAATAATATCTGCAATGCAATTCTATCCAACATTAAGCCTCCACTTGACCTAGCATTAATCAAGTTCACTGATGGTTTTGATGTTGTCATGTCATACTTGCTTAGGGAGAGGAACCATGAAACACTTAAACAAATGCAGAGAAATGATGTTAGTGTAGGGGCCAACCTATTAGCTAAGAAATCACGAATGAGGAATGAAAAGAAAGTTGTATTTAAAGAGGAAGCTTCAACTTCAGATGGAAAGTAGATGTTTTAGTTAAGAGTTTCGAAAGAATCATGGATAGGTTAGAGAGCATGGAGATGAAAAATCAATGCGAGAATCCACAACAACAACCCCCAAAAAGAAACCCAAACTTTAGGAAGAACCCTAACGCTGAAAAGAATGCTACACCATGCCAAAAAATTAAGACTCCCTTCCAAGAGAACTATATTGAGGATTCACAAAATCAAGAAGCAAAGGATGATACCTAGATTAACTTACTAGAAACCAGAGAGGAAGAAATTGTTTTTGTTACTCAAGAAGAACAAGAGTTATATATGTTGCAACAGTTGCGCTTAGAATCTCATGAATTTTTTTATTTTAAATAGGGATATGAGTCAGCTATATATGAGATACATAAATAATATAGCTTGAGAAGCAAGAAGAATAACAAGACTCCCATTAAAAGATCCATACAAACCCATAATAAATGATAAAACAATCTCTCGTTAACAAAGGGTTACAAATCCTTCCTAGGGTAACACCGAAGACTTCAACCCTTAGGATTGTAGATATAACATCCACTGAAACCCAAACAGAGGCAATTACTAAAAATAATAAAAATAAAAGAAATCAAGGCAAGATAGTAGAAACACAGACTAAAATTCCTACCACGAGAAACATAATAAGGACACTCAAATTGCACATATTAATTAATATCTAAATCAAACAAACAAACTTCAGCTCCCTTTCAACATTAAAAATGAAATAGAAAAATTAAAGATAGCAGTTCCTTTGACCAAAATAGTAAAGAATGAATCTTATAGGTCACAAATATATGAGACATTGAAGATAGGAGAGGGAGAGGTTGTTAATTTGAATGACGACCAACCTAAATTGTTGTTTGGCCTTGAGGCCAATGATATTCATCAGCAAGGAGGAGTTCCTCCTCTTTACATCCGCCTATATATTCATGATAAAAATTTTCATAATGCAATGTTGGACTCAAGGGCATCCCACCATATAATGCCAAAGACAATAATGGAAAGACTAAACTTAGACATTGTCAGGCCTTATAAGGATTTGTTTTCTTTTGACTCCAGCCAAGTTAAATGCCTTGGTCTAATGAAGGACTTATGTGTGAACCTTGTCCAGTGCCCTGCAAAGGGCATTCTAATGGACATTGTAGTTGCAAACATCCCACCAAAATATGGAATGTTGCTATCTCACTCATGGGGAGAAAAACCATAGGGATCCTTGCAGTTGGATTTGTCTTATGCCACCATATATTTTTTTGGCCAATCAAGAAAATTATATAGGGAGGCCTTGATGAAGTACATGGTCAGTAGTGAGGAGAAGCTACAAAACCTTCCCATATACTCCATGCATTCAGATATTGATTCTTTCGTTTTATACAATGAAAAAAATGATAAAAAGGAAATCACAGCCAAAGACCTTAAGTATAGAACAAGTGATAGTGGGAACATATTCCATGAATCACTATGGCATCTAGACTTTGATGGGTTTGTCAATAGATTAGGGGCTGGTGTAGGAGTTTGGATCCATAATATGGAGAATAATCATGCTGAGGGACATTCTTTCAAATTGAACTTCAAATTTACCAATAACATGGCCGAATATGAAGCCCTAATTCTGGGGTAACAATTGGTTAGGAAATTAGTAGCCAAAAGAGTTTCCATTATGTGAGACTCATAGCTGATTATTAAACAGATTAGTGGTGAATACTCTATCAACAACCCTAGGCTAGGTCAATAGAGACATACTATTTTAGACTTTATCAAAGACCTCATGGAATCAAACTTTGTTGCCATTCCTAGAAAACAAAACATGCACGCCCACGGTCTGGCCACCTTTGCTAGTACTTGTAAATTGTCATTTCAACCAAACCACTAATACACTGTAGAAGTCAGAAATAGGCCTGTGATACTAGATAACCTCAAGAATTGGCAGATTTCTCCCAGGACTCTCAGATCTACGATTTTGGTGAACAATGAAGGTGAATTTCAGAATTGCAAGATAGACATTGATTGCACAATAGAAAATAATCTAGAAAGTAGCACAGATGTAAATATTTTCAATATAGCTAAACCAACTAAATTTATTAGAGTAGAAATAGATAGTTTAGAAAATGTAGAGATAGATGGAATAATGGATGATGATCCTGAGATTCTTAATTTGAAAAAAAAAAATTGCCTAAAGGATTAGTACCTTTGGAAGATTTGTTTGACTCTAATGATGTAGCTAGGAAACCCAATATGGAACCTCTGAGAGCTGACATAGAAGAGGTTAGTATAGGAACTGAAGATAATCCAAAGCTCATTAAGATATCTAAATCGTTACCTGTAGAGGAAAAGGTCAAATATATCAATCTGTTTAAAGATTTCTAGGATGTATTTGCCTGGAGTTATGAGGACTTAAAATCTTATGACACTAGAATAATCGAACACAAAACACCTCTAAAAGAAGATCATAAACCATTAAAACATAAAATTAAAAGGATAAACCTATTTCTTATGGCTTCCATAGAGAAAGAGGTTAAAGGAATGTTTGATTCGAAAATAATAGCCCCCATTAGATACTCAGACTCGATTACAAACTTAGTTACAACTAGGAAGAAGACAGGTGAAATTACACTTTTTGTATATTTTAGAAACTTAAACAAGGTCTCTTTAAAACACAACTACCCCTTACCAAGAATGGACCATATATTGCAGAGGGTAGTAGGCTCATCTAGGATTTCACTGTTAGGTGGGTTCTCTGGGCATAACCTTGATCTTAGTCCAACCTGAGTACCAAGCCAAAACTTGGTTTACCACTCCTTGGGGTACCTTCATGTATTTGAAGATGTTGTTTGGATTAATGAATGCAGGTGCCACATTTCAAAGAGCTATGGATATTGCTTTTGCAAAGGAGATCCATGATTTCTTAGTAGCATACCAGGATGACATTACATTCTTCTCTAAATCTGATAATGAACATTTAGACCACCTAAGAAAAGCATTTATCAAAAGTAGGAAATTTGGCATTTTTTTAAATCCTAAAAGGACACTTTTAGTCTAGAAGAGGGAAAGTTGTTAGGATACATCATATCCAAAGATGGGATTAGGATAGACCCTACTAGAATAGAAGCCACTTTGACCATTTCCCATCCTAGAAACATTTGAGAGCTATAGTTATTTCTAGGTAAGATTATTTTTCTTTGGAGATTCTTCTCAAATCCAGTAGAATTAATTAGGGAGTTAAATAGCATGCTAAGAAAGGACTCAGCAATTAAATGGACACTGGAGGCCAAACAATCTTTTGAAGCTATTAGGGAAGCTTTAACCAAACTCCGATCCTGATTAGTCCTGAATTTAACAAATATTTTATTATTTTTTCTTTTGCTTCAAAACGCACCATTGCAGCAGTCTTGCTACAAAAGAAAAATCAAGGATATGAATAGCCAATAGCATTCTTTAGTAACTCCTTAAGAGATGTCACACTCAAAATACAATATCATGGAAAAGCATACATTAGCTTTAACTAATGCAATCAAAGACTTCAGAGTATACATTATGTACTCTCACATTATAGCTTATGTTCCAAATTCTGTAGTTAAGGACATTTTGACTCAAAATGGGCCTAAAGGTAAAAGAGGCAAACAGATTGCGACAATATCGGAATATGACGTAGAGATAAAACCCACCAAGCTTATCAAAGGCTAATTTTTAGCCAAAATCATTGCTGAATCAAACTGTCGGGCCTTAGGTATCAGCTTTATTAGTGCTTTGATGATCAGGAGGAGATGGAAACTCCATAGATTAGTGAACATTTTACTGATTCCCCTCAGTATGCAAATATTACATTTTTATTCCTAAACTTACAAGCTCCTCCTGGATTGACAAGAACCAAAGCTAGATTCTTAAAAATGAATTCATTAAGATATTGTGTTATAGATAGTGCATTTTTTTGTAAGGATAATAGTGGTATTCTTCTAACTTGTTTGTTGAAAGATGAAATGGACAATATTTTACAAGAGTTTCATGCAGGGGATTGTGGAGGACACTTGTATCGGAAGAGTACTGCTGATAAAATTTTAGGGTTGGTTTCTATTGGCCTACTTTGTTTGTAGATATTAAAAAACATGTGGCCTCCTGTCATAAATGCCTGATTTTTTAGGGAAAGAGAAAACTCTTATCCTTGCCTCTTAAATCAATTTCCACTGAGATGCCATTTCAACAATTGGGGTTAGAATTCATTGGAAAAATACACCCAGCCTCCTCAACTCAACACAAGTGGATAACGACAGCCTCGGACTATTTTACCAAATGGATAGAGGCCATACCTTATAGGCAAGCCATAGACATTGTCATAATCTCCTTCTTAGAGAATAATATCCTTTCAAGATTCAGATGTCCCCACAAGCTCATTATTAATAATGAAGCTACCTCTGAATCCAAAATAATGCTAGATTTTTGTAGCAAGTACCACATCACCCTTGGCCATTCCACAACTTATTACCCTCAAGGTAATGGATTGGCAGAGTAATCTAATAAAAGCCTGGTCAATATTATTGAAAAATTACTGGAATATAACAATAATATATGGAACAAGAAGTTAGTCAATGCTTTATGGGAAGATAGAATGACTACTAAGAAGTCCATTTGAACATCACCCTATCAACTAGTTTATGGGATGGATGCAGTTTTTACATCATCCTTGGGAGTGCTAGTGATGAAGATCCTCTAGGAATTACAGGTGGAACCAAATGATATTAAGAGAATAATAAATCAGACCATACACCTGTACTAGACCAGAGAAGAAGTATATGTAAAATCACAGGTTATCCAGGAAAAGATCAAGAAACTCTTTGCTAAAAAGACTAAAGAAGATGATTTTTACATAGGAGACAAAGTACTCAAGTAGGATTCAATGAGAGAAGACAAAGGCAAGCGTGGGAAATTTGATTTTTTATGGTAGGGGCCTTATGTCATTTATGGCTGGAGATTCAACAATGCCTTTTTCTTGACAAACATAGATGAATCAAATCTACTAGGAGGACCTGTTAATGGTAGCATGCTAAAGAATTATTTTTCCATTGAATCACAATATTTCACTTTACTTTGCATCATTGTACATAACATTGCAGAGTGTAGATTGGATTTGATAGTAATCCTTTGGAGTTGAAGCCCGAAGAGAAGGCCCTGAGCTTTGGAGGACTTACTGTCATAGGTATCAATAAAGAAGGAATGATAGAAGGACAGTCCATATGGTAACTACGGTCACAATTCAAAGGCTATTGATCTTCATAGTTCTTTACATTTCACCAAAAAATGACATCCCCATGTGAAGCCATTGTAAGAGTCCTATAGTGATAGGATTCATAAGTTTGAATTGGCTGAGATTAACTCTTGTAATATTATACATACCTTTGCTTTCTGCAAATGTTTTCCATATTAAAATTAAAAAGTGTAAAGATGGTATGTCCTAAAAGAAATATCAAAGGACAAAAAAAATAAGAAAAGATAAAAAAATACAAAGAATAAAAAAATATCAACCCCAAATCAAAAAGAGATCATGAAAGTGTGCAAGTCCAAGTGCCACTAAATTTTAGTTTGCTGTCTTAAATAATGGTTGTGTGCAACTTGTTATATATGCCATAATCCATGATAGTCAAACTGTTCAATCCTGACTACTTTATGATTTAAATTTCATGTTTATAGTTAGAGAACAAAATCTGACCAAATAGTTTAATCTTGGCTGATCATTATATAGGTAGAGAAGTAAAGGAGCCCATTAGCTTAATCTGAACCCTTGGAAGATATAAGGTTAGAATTAGATAGTTTGTTTTATAAAAGAAAAGGAATGAAAAGGGTTTTCTAGCTTAAGTTTTCCCACCAAAGCGAAGAAAAAATGTTAGGGTAGGTAGAAGGGTAAGCTAAGAAAGGTTGCAGAAATGCAAGTCATTTGGCGCATAAACAATACTATCATGCTTAACTATGTGTTTCAAGTGTGTAGGAGTAGTTATCAATGAAAAAAGCGTGCTCGTAAGCTGATTTTCCTAACTCCCCCTTCATTACATTTCACCCCCACTATATACACACTAATTTCCCTTTTACCCCTTCATGGCTTATGAAATCCCCTTGCCCCTCATTTTTACTCCTACCCCTTAGTTTCGCACATTTCCCTAGTCAAATAGTCCTTAAATCCATTCTTGTAAGTATGAAACCCATTTCCCTCCTTTTTAAAATCATTTCTCCCTTTAGTAATTACCCAAAGCCCCTCTAAACCCTTTATCCTAACTTTCAAACCCCCCGACCTCACTAACTCCACTACTTAACCATTTTCCTAATTAAACTCTAGATTAACCCACTACCCTAGTGAGGTAAACTGACCCTGCTACTCCTAAAATCTCGCTATTTAATTAACCCACAGCTAAACATGGGTTAATTACTCTAAATAATGATTAAAACCTATAGGTCCCACTAAACTCTATCCCATCACCTGACTATTCAACTTTCCCACACTATCTCCATCCAATCATTCACCCCCCAAATCTAACAACCATTGTCCATATCTCGCTCACGCAATGTTCGACCTTTTAGAGCTCGAGAGCACACAATATGGGCAGTTTTTCTCGTGGACAATTTGCCTACGTGTTGGCCTCTGGCATAAATCGTGTTCACCCAACAAAATACCACTCGACACCCATAAGTGGTGCGATGACCTCCAAAGCCACTTCCCTACCAAAATAAAAAATAACACTCTTCATAAAACTTATTTCCCCGTGATTTTTGCAACTAGTCATGGTGAAAAGCCTTTTGACCCCCATTTTTGCCCTTTTTGTCCTGTTTACACTACTGAAGCCTCCGAAGCACACCAACGCCCTCAAATCTCTTGCAACCAGCTACCAACTGTGAGAACCTCCTAAAACGCCATCATTGCACACTTCAAAGCTACAGAAGCCCTTCCAAACCCCAATTGAAAACAATTGTAGCTTTGATTGTAAATTCCAGGTATTTAAGAAAAAGAGCAGAATTGTGCCCACTTTAATGAAAAAATATTAAATTCTTAAAATATCTGAAAGAATTTAATTAATTTGAATTTGAATTGAGACTCTACCATTCACAAAGTACCAGAACCCTAACCTACAACTAGCTCGTACCCTACATTGTCTATTCAATTACTCAAATTTTACTACGAAAGCCATATAAAGCCCAATTTTCCACATTTTATGACAGAAATTGTTGCCCAAGACTCTCTGGATGTCAGTCCAATGACAACCCCTCACTTAGACATTGACCACTTGGCCTTGACAAACAGGGATTTTCAAATTGAAGACATAGTCACCCAAGAAAACCTTCTGAGAATCCATTTATGGACGAAAGATAGGTTCCTGAACAAAGCAGATGATATCCACCTTTGGGAATCAAATCTTCCCAATTCTACATTCCTAGAAGCCCATCCATTTCCAAACATTATACATTTCTGCCATGTATGTTACATACTCATCCAAAGGGCTATAATTGCCCCAAACCAGGACTTCTTGTTTTCAACCACTGCTTAATCCATCAACCAGATGCTTCAAATCCAATCCAACCACAATTTTATGCTTTTCCCATTGCTCGCCTATTGGACCTATACACCACATTGAACCCAACTAAGATCAAGAAATTTTTTCAGAATTTAATCATTGAGGAGCGCCATACTCCTAAGGACATTCCCCCTTATGTTTTTGTTATATTTTTTAGAGACTGACAAGAGAATAATCTCCATGATATCATGCATCCTAGGGTTCACATCAGACGAGTTTGTGGATGAGATAATCGTGGCCTTCTTTTCCACTCTCACTTCAATATAACCTCCTCCCATTATGTATGATTATGCCCAGTTCATTGCAGACAGGATGCATGAATAGTTCACTAGATTTCCCACTGAAATATTCTTCAAATACTATTTAGTGTTGTTTCATATCTTCATGAATTATCAAACATACAACTTCCCAATGAATATTCAAAAAACAGATACGAGGGGAAAGGAAAGATCATTTATCTATTGGACACCCTTGGTCCAGAGGTATAACACCACATTCACATACAAAGACTTCATTGATTGTTTTGTTCACCCTATCATTAACATGTTGAATTGTAGCACTCAACATAGAATCAGTACTTAGATCAAAAGAGTACTACAACTAGCAAAGAATAGCAGAGCAGGAGACTGGTACCTTTACCAAAATCATACTGAAATTAGGA
>APFE030541056.1:107941-130341 GCA_000404065.3 Pinus taeda | reverse complement strand
AAATCTATCTATAAAAGTATTAAACTAAAAAACTTATAATGCAATACAACAAGAACTTGATAAAAAAAGGACACACATTACATTAGGAACAAAGAGATCCTTGCATAGCCCACAATGAGAAAAGAAAAAAGAAAATGGTTTGATATTTTATAAAGAAATATGTGTAGGAGAGTGATAAAAAATGGGCGAAAAGGTTCATGAATATATATATATATATGATTAACTTAACCCATTTTTTAATGGGTTAGAAATATAGAAAATGTCATTCAAAAGTATATATAAAGATGTATGTGAAGAAAATGTAAGTAGAACTAAAGTAACAATATTGAATATTGAATTAGGGTATGTACATTGAAATTTATGTGTTAATTTAATAATACATGTGATATTTGTATTTATATGTTAATGTTATTTTATATTCCTATTTAAATTTCTACTCAATTTCTATTATAGTGATTTTAATGTGTATTGATTCTATTATAGTGATTTTAATGTGTATTGATTGAAAATGTTATTGAGATGTCTACATTTTTTTTTTTATGGAAAATTTATTGAATAAAAACAAATTCAAGATATTGGTTTAATGTACATTAAAATTAATGTTTTAACTTAATTATATATGTATTATTTCTATTTGAAATTAATGGTTCTCATTTTGTATGTATATTTTGAATTGCAGGAAATTTACATATCATAATGGCCATTTAGGGACAAAACCATGGAGGATATATGCCAAGAAAAACCAAAAAAATGGTTTTAAGCTAGCAAAGTAGTGACAAAGGTGAGTACAAGATGAGAGTAAATAATAGAAGCCATCATAGAGAACATTAGAAGCAGAGAGAGATGAGATTGAACAACATAGGGATGGAAACATTAGAATCTAGGTAGCCTTAGGAACCCTATTTAGGTAAACATGTTTCTTTTCATTCTACTTAGGTCTTTTTATAGAAACCCTTTGGGCCTTAGTATTTGTCACCATCTATTTCACCATGAGAAGTTTCCCTCAGATTAATTCTAATGTTTTAATTGTTGAATGCGAAAAGAAATGTGGAGGTTGAAAAGCCTTGATCTAAAGGCAAATCCTCCTTGAGATGATCTTGTGAACTAGCCTGAGAGGGATGACCCATGGCCACTTGTTTGGTACCCACGTCATTGATGTGAATGTCTCCCTAGGTAATCTATGAGCATTGAGATATCTAGGAAGAAATATGGGGATAATTGTGGTGTAGTTCCATGAATTGGAGGAACTTATCTACCCCTTTGTTTTTTTAGGAATTTAGTAAGTTGGTTGGCCTTCCTTTTGACATGAGTAAAGATGATTGTGTCCTATTGAGCGAGTATGGTAGCTTGCCTTTGAATGCTTTGGTCTAGTCACTAGCAAAATGAGCATTTTTCAGTGGGAGATGTTTCTTGGAGTTTTCTTGTTTCTTGGATGATTAGGTGAGAGCCACCTTCTATGATGATGGGTAAAGACCTTTTTCTTGAGTGATGAGGAGCCATTCTATTAGAGCTTATAATTTTGGCTAATTGTTGTTGTCATGAACTATGTATACATTGAAAAGGATTATGATTTTTCACTTTCTATTTCTAATGGCTCTACCTATGCCAACCTAATCAATATTACCTTTCGAACCACCATCAAAGTTCATCTTGAATTGGAGATCTAAGGGGATCGAGGATTCAGAGTTTGTGGCACTAAGAGATGGTTGAGTGTTTCCTATTCAATAGTGGTAACAATTAAACATCCACCAATCTAGAATGGCTTTTTCCAAGGGGTTCTTGGGAGGTTCCTTTTACCGAAATTCGTAAGGTAGAGGTATTCTTTGATTTGTTGGTGGAGAAAGGTCCATATGTTTGCTTGAGTTCTCTGTTTTTAATTGAAAATCCTCTAATTCCATTATTTTCATATTTCACACACCAACAAACTTGGTAATAGAGTGCATAATCTATTGATAAGCTAACTTTGGAAGGGGTTCTTAGGCCAATATTTGAGTGTTCGGAAAATATATGCACCAACATTGGTACTTTTATTGAATCATGTGGCAACTTTTCCCAAGAGAGCACTTGTTATCTCTAATGAGTAGCCATAGGAAGGTACTAACCTAATATAGTTAATTTATATTTCAGCTTCCATTTCAATTTATATGTGAATTTCTATCTCTATCTCAATTTCTATGGTAGGGATTTCAATCCGCATTGATTATCATATGATAACAAATGTACATTGAAATAAATTTGTTGATTTTAGATTACATGTTAATTAGTATTTGAATTCCAATACATATTTGTATTTCAATTTTGTTGTCATTTTTTATTTGTATTTCTATTTAATGTGAATTTCTATTTTTTTCTATCTCAATATATATTTTTATGACATTCTACTAATTTTTGATGTATTCATTTCAATTTTCACTAATTCATAAATGATAAAAATGTACACTCAAACCAATGCATTAGTTTCACATTACATTACAATTTTTATTTCTGTTTCTATATCATTTCTTTGTCTGTTTTTTTGTATTTATATATCAATTTATATTCAATGTCAATTTATGCTTAAATTATTTTAGTTTTTATTTAATTTAAAATTTATTTATTTCATTGGCCATTGATTAATAAGTAATCAAAGATGAAGCCTAATTATTAAAAAATTAAATACCTTGATACAGTGTTAGTCAAAGTTCTGTGTTTCATTGTTTAAAAAATGTTTTTGAATAACTAAATAGACTCAAAAAAACTCATGAGGCACTATTATGCAAATTATCTTACAATTTCAAGCAATAGTTCTTAGATTTCAAGTAAAATTGACTAAAAAATATGTCTTTAAAATATCAAAATATTGATTCTAATAAAAAATATATATATAATCCAAAATGAATACATTCTTATATGTTCATTTCAACTTATAAAATTGGTGCAAGATTAAGTAGCTTGAAACTATAAGTAATGCAATAAAATGTAGCTTGAAACTATAAATAGTGCAATAAAATGTAATAAAATGTAGCTTGATTTTATTATGAATAGTTTAATAATATATATAAAGTCCATTAAATATTACTTAACTTTCCAACAAAAAGGTATTTATCTAATCCATTAAGGTTGGTGGAAGGTTAAGTAGCTTCAAACTATAAGTATAATCAATGCAAAGAAATATAGCATGATTTCTTATGAATAATTTAATAGTATATATGAAGTCCATTAAATATTACTTAATCTTCCAACATAAAAATGTTTATCCAATCCATTAAAAATGTCATAATTTTATAAATATTTTATGATGTTAACGATGGTCTATAAAGTTCAATAGGATTTTATAAACAAAGTGATTAATTGAGGCTTTCTAAAAGTTGATTTTTATGATTAAAAAAGAAGAGAAGTATTGTGAGATTACTAACTTTAAAAAAGAAGAGAAGTATTGTGAGATGACTAACTTCATTAAGTTAGGAAGAGTTGTAGTGTTAACAATATTTTCAAAAGGAGAATGAATATAAGGGATAGGCAATCTAACTGAAAGAGTTTTTCATTATTAATTTTCTTAGTATAGAAAAGGATGTAATTTTTTGGGTGCGAAGGTATGTAGGTAATAGATCAATATTTTGTTTTACCTTAAAAATCATGAGAATAAATTCTAGTATTTACATTAATCATTTTTTTTTTAACATTGTTCAAGATAGAAAATGATTGTGGTTAGCAAAAGTGGAGTTGATAACTTCTTCATAGTATCTTAGCTTTCCTTTCTATGTAACTCTTTATCCTCCCACAACTTATCATTGAATTTGAAAATAATATTATTTTTAATATTATCCTTATTCTCCAAATAATCTAATCCTTCATTCCTCTATATAATAGTATATATATATATATTATATAAACATGTCCTGTATTATCAATATCAGCAAATGAAATAAATGCCAAATTTTATTAATGGGTATCATAATTCTAGCTTATTTATTTCTTTTAAGGACGAGAATTAACCATTTAATTATGTTTTAGTATGATTTTATGAATATTAAATGACGCTAAAGTTTAGAATATATGTATATTTAAAAATAATAAAAAGATATACTGCAAAGTTGATGAATACTCATGAATAGAAAACAACACCCAACGTGAATTTAGGAGTTTGTGAAGCTATTTAATTCATAACATGTTTTGAAGTTAATGTTCGATTTTTATTCTGAGGAGATAATAGAATTACTATTTGTATAATCTAATAATTTCATTAAATAACTATGATAAATTAAAATTTAATTGTAATATAAATATATTGGTACAATATTAATATTGATAGCTAATAGTTATACACAAATAGAAATAGATTTTGTTTATTCCATTGTTAAAAATATATTATTAACTAATTTATGAGAAATATATAATTACTCACTATTACAAAAATCAACCATTCATAATTGTTAATAATATATTTTTTGCTTTCTTTTTTAATATCTGTATGATAAAAACTTATACTTTTATATTATTTAATTAGACCTCATAATAAACAATAATATAGTTTTTCTTCTTACAAAGTTCAACCCCAAATCATTATTTTTATATACCAAATCTTGATAGTAATATGATGACTTACATCTGATCGCTATTGGTTTTGATTTGAAGTAAGGGTGTGTTACATGAAACTTAAAATCATGGAAATTAAAGAAACGCAGAAAACGATGAAATAACATGAAATTGAAATGTCTATACTTGCAGAACCAGAGAGATATATTTCTACTTGCAGAACCATGTCAGGAAAGTTTATGGTATTTTTCCCTCAGTTGTTCCACTTAATAATACATATATGAACATTTCTCTCCATTTTAGGCGCTAATATACAGATTCAGATGTTTAATTATATGAACATATAATATATTAAATATATGAAACTCGCAGACTACATTCTTATATATGAACACTAACATAAATACTGAGCCGATATGCGGCCCGAATTAAATATCGACCACTATTTGGTGGAGTGTATAAACTGGATCAAAGTCCTTCTAAAATGAGCATCGGAAGAAAGATTCGTAGTCATGGATAGTTACATTAATCCTAGGTTGATCTGGGTATACAGTGGTTCAAAGAATTATCAGCTACCGTCCTTAAATCCAGCATGACATCCTAAGAACAAAGAATATCAGGATTCAGATAGAGCACCGGAATGATGATGAAATCCCACGTGAACGGATAAAGAGGACGCTGAAATATCGGATGAGAAGATTGTAAAATCTCGGAGCACGGCTTCTTGCGAATAAAAGAAAGATTTAATCATCCACACCAGACATCAGCCTCCATCAGCAACCGGCTGTGTGTTTCCAAGAACTCAATGAGAACGTCCTATTGTGAAATAATATTGCTAATGATATGGGAATAATTTCATGGTGTATTTTTCTTAATGGAAAACAATGCACAGGAGCAACCCTCAAGTGATATATAGTCCCAGGATCGAATCCCAAGATTTATAAGACCAAACGTCCCACACATAACTATTAGAAGGCTGCGGGACTAGAAATTTTAGTATATACACATGAACAACATGAAGAAAATGATAAGGTTCCTATTATACGAAAATTAATCAAACATAGAAAAATATTCTTAATTATTTGAAACAGTACACAAATCGGATAATCATCAAACATTTTTCACGTTGAGGGTCTGCCTCCTACACATAGACATAATTCATAATGATAAAACCTGATCTGACTTAAACAAATTCCAGATACCGTACATACGGCATCATATATACAATGACCGTCCTGACGGAAAACATTTCTAACAAAACATGTAATCTGATAATTAAGGTTGTGAAGTACTTCTTTGGCTGCATATCGTAGATTGGTTTTCAAGAATGCTGATGAAGTAAAGAGCGATAGACATGGCTGAGTACTGACATCACTAATATGAAAAAGCAGAACATCAGAGACACAGATAAAGCCAACGCCAACTTAGTAACACGGCCAGATCTCCCCAAATTGATAAGGGCCATTGCCGATAAAACAACGCCCATTGAACCGATCATCGCGGTTATAACTGAACCGACCACCAATATAGGGTTTCCTTCACTGGACTCCATGGGAAGGTTCCATCTTGAAGGCATTCTGCTTCGTTGCACTTTTCGTTAGTCCTCTGTTTTAAGCTGTACCTTATACTCAAGCGCCCACTCTCTGCACAGGCTCGTACGAGTTTAAAAACTGCGGGCCCTGCGCAACGATGGAATTCTCCTTCAGATTAATGCATGGAATAATAAATCGACAAAGACGATTCTAATATCGTAAAAGGTCATGCATGTTACCCACCGATACCAAAAAGCTATGCTCCGGCAATGAAATCCGATTCTGGTTGAATACCTTTCAACCTAAATTTCCTTTCTGAATATAATCACCCAACATCCAAGTTAAGAGATGCTTATCCATCAACGGCTATATTTTATTATAGATTTTTTAAACTAATTTTGGACCGCACTAAGTTCATATACCGGACGCGACTGTACTTCTTAAACAGGTAAGTTTTGTAAATTGCATCGAAACATAATACTTACTTCCTTCGGATTGGTATTTTTAAATTTTTAAAAGTTATCTTTTACATTTATGTTTATCGAAGTTTGAAATATCTATTACTTTATTACTTTTATAAGTTAATTTCATTATGTCCCGAGTCCAATCTGCTTTTATAAAGATTGTGAGTGATAAAAAGTATTGTTCGAATTAAATCGCCAAAGCTATGATTAACAAAATTTATCGTGAAGCCCGTATTTTAAATGGAAGAAAATAGAAAAACAGATGCGTTTCTCAAGACATACATTTGATGGGAAAGCAAGTCTCTCCTCTCTTTATTATTGGTCATAAAACACAAACTACCCAACTATCTAGGTGACTTTGCCAAGCGACCACCTGCTAGGTTGATGTTGCTGGGTCAGCGTGGTGAAGTGCTCAGAGTTGGAGTACATAAGAGAAAAGAAAATAAATAAGAAGTTAAACTTCTCCACCGAGATCTTCACCAGAAAATAATCCATCATATATAATATCCGTGGGTAATTGTTAATATTTCATTTACTTGTGTGAACTTATGTTTTTTTCTTTAAATAATCCATCATATATAAATATTTCATTTACTTGTGTGAACTTACTTTTTTAATGACAGCCCAAGAAAAACTTATGTATCTAATTGTTCACCAGAAAATAATCCATCATATATAATATCGCTCAGTAATTGTAAATATTTCATTTGTGTGAATTTTTTTTAATGATAATAGCTGACGGGAAAGGTAAATTATTATTATTATTATTATTATTATTATTATTATTGTTGGATGAATTTGGTTAGGTATATAAATTATAGTAGTTCCAAAAAGATGTTAAGGAAAAAGAATTTCACGCTTAAAAAGTTAAGGAAAAAATAAATAGGCAAGCACAAGAAGGTGAGGGGAAAATCATGAGGCAACTTTGTGAACTTGGAGCCTAGTAGATGGGACCCTAAGGAATCAAGTTGTTGTGGTGCTACTTTCCTCAAGGAAAAGAAGTTGTATTGAAGGGGTATGACATTTTTAGATCTGAGACTTTTGTGATCCAAGGTCTAGGTTTCATAAGATTTCATACAAATAGAGTATAAAATTGAGTTAACCAGAATATTAATAGAGATACCAGTATCATTGGTTAGGCACAACATCTTTCGATCCAAGGAAGGTTAAAGTACAAAGGATTTAGCACATAAGTGAACTAATTTTTAATTTGTGTTTCTTTTGTGTTTTGTTTCAGGAGTTTTAAATTATAATATGCTATGCAGGTAGTGGTTAGGCTTGCACTCCTTTCATACCCAACTAGATTAAAAATGTTTATATTTGGGGAGGTTGTGTTACACGATTTGAAATAAATACAAACATGGATAGCAGTTTACTTAGTGATAACATTGATTTGCTGTAAAGCATAATAGTATTAAAAAATTGTCCACATACAAGTAATGTAAAAAACTCTTTCAAAATTCCTATAATTCCTATAAATGACAAGTGGAATCTATGAAATAATAAATTATTGCATAACCTCGGCTGTAAGACATGTAAACCCAACTTAATAAATTTTGTGTGTAAATTGTAAATATATTTTTTCCTTTCAATTTAAATTAGAATAATAAATAAAACAATCCATAGAAATGACCAATTATTATTTTAATGAGAAAAAAACTATGTTTATAGAAACTACAATATATTTTTTCCTTTTAATTTGAATTAGAATAATAAATAAAAAATCCATAAAAATAGCCAATATAAATAAAAGATTCATAGAAATTACCAATTATTATTGAGAGACTTTTATTCACCAAACAAATAAATGAGATGAAAAGTATGTTTATAGAAGCCACACGTTTTCCCCATAAAATACTGAATTCTTTTCTTCCACGACCCAACCTCAATAGGCTCGCTAAGAATAGAATTTCAACGAAGAAATTATATATATTGATAAATATTTCTTACAACAAGTCGATAGAGCACATCCCATAAATAAAACTATGGACCTTATGTGACCAGTAGCTACAACAAACCCAGAAAAGAAGACACCAACCTTTCTTATAATAAATCGTAAACCCCCAAGCCATAGAAATTATGGCACTCAAGGAATGGTTTCTAATATATGAACCTATATTCACCCTGACAAGACTCTAGTAAAAACCTAGGGAAAGCATTTGAAAGGGCCTGTCGAGCTTCATCGCATAATAACCTAGCCAACAACAAGAAGACTTGTAGTGTACCTACAAAAATCCATCATTTGTGGTAGGAAAAGGAAGTTATTAATGATGCAGGAGCATCCAGCTCTGAGGAAACATAAAGTGGTTGACAGTCTCATGAAGAGACCGGAACACACAGTCGTTTATTTTAATTGGACAGGTGTTGGGCTTGTCAGTTACGTTACTTTATTTTACTTGTTTTGTTTTATTTTATCTGTCTGAAGGTTGATAGGATTAGGATAATTATAGTGGTGCACTGTTACTTTTTAATAGGAATTAGTAACAGAAAAATAATTGATTAGTTTCTTTAAAAACATTACATTAGTTAAGGACAGTTAAAGAACTGATAAACAGTTACCCTTCTGTTGGGGCAGTTTCCTCAAAGAACAGTTATGTTTCATAAAGATAAAAACAGGAAGATAGTCATTGTACGGGATTCCCCCGAAGAAAGAGAGAACAATAAGAAATACAGTCATTCTCTAAAGTAAAACATTTTCATTTTCTTTATCTACTGTATCATCACTGTAACAAAGAATTCCATATATGAAAATATAATTCTGTGTGTGTAACTAAGCTAGTATGGTAGAAATAGTACGGGACGAATAAACATAAAGAACAGAGAGCGGATGCAAATACATTTCTTCCAGACCGAGGAGAAAGAATCATTCCAAGTACAGACAATTTCAGATAGCGGAATATAACGAGGACAGCAGAGAACGTGCACAACACTATCGCTTCCAGAACAAAAGAGAACAAGAAAACGCGGGCACAAACTAACTCAGGTAACCCGTAAAGACCTCCATACAGTATAAATATAGCAATGCTGAATCGAAATTGAAAAATTGTGTTATTTCATTTCAAATATGATTTATACACAGTCCAATTGTTCACGGTCCTTTGAGACCAAAAACGAGAAACGCATTCCTCAGAACCCAAAACAAAGTTTTGCACAATACATTATATAACAGACAGGTCATCAACTATTACAGTAAGAAAATGCCATAGCGTCGGCAAGCCAGGATTATCAAAGACCCGAGGGTTTCAAATTGATTGAACACCCCTACCGACAGAGCGAGGGTTTGAAGTAACAAATGTCAACCGATAGCTAAACAAACAACCAGATACTACAGACCAGGGTTCGAATCACCCAAAACAACCACTTACAGGAAAGGGTTTCGAATAACCTAGAGACGCATTGCGGAACGGAGGCCAACAACCTGAAAAACTTACTAGCAGATGGAATAAGTTACACCAGTCAATGGACAGATACATTCATCGCACAGGCAACAGAAAAACTATAAGACCTAACCTCAAAACCTCAACGAATGAAAGCTCGATATTGTGAGACCCTACCCGGAACAAGTGACTGGAGGGTTTGAACGTTTGACAACAGCCGAGAAGAGCGCTACCCAGAAACCACAGGACCAGACTACCTGCAGACAGAAAACGAAGAGGATTAGTGGTGTCATAACCTGAATAAACTAAAAGGAATATGAGAAACGAACGTAACCAGAGGTGAGAGCGCTTACCTGAACAAGGGAGGCCGAACCAAACCTTAAAATCGTCCATAATCCCTGAAGACACGGAGCGAGTGTGTCAGGGCACGAAAAGAAATAGTAAACAAGTGTAGCAAGGAACCAGAACTCACCATTAACCGTGTAACTGGAATGCGAACGCTTGGAGTAACCCTGTCACGAAGTAGCATATCATCAAAGGCGAACAGGAACAATATTCAGACAGAAAAATTGAGTAAATGAACCAGTGAATCAAATACAAACCCTGTGCAGCACGATGGCGACCTCATAGCCATTGAAACACCATATCAAAAAAACGAAGAAGGGGCCGAGAGAACCCACTGGACCAGCATCAAACCAGAGTGACAGAGGGACGAAACCCCACAGAGCAGAGCGCGGGTGAATAATGAAAAGCGTAAAGTGACAAGTGATTAGGATTGACAAAGAGCCAAAAGTTCATATAGGACGGAACCGGCAAGTGTAGGTAAGTGACCGAAAAGGCCGGTCCAAACCCTAAACCAAAGTTCGATGCACGTACTGCAAAGTTAAGTCAACCTTAAATTCGCTTCAGGACACCAATCTGATCAGTCAGAGATATTTTACATTGTCGGGAGGCCATCAATTAATATGAGAGTGTAACATCCATGTAACACAACCAAAAAAACATACATTTGTTCTTTAGCATCCTTAACCTTACAGTAATGTGGGTATTATATATTATTTCTGTTATTTTATGCTGTAACCTTCAAAGTACTTTACTAGCTGGCATTTGGAAATAAACTAATGGTCACACTTATTTACAAGCGAGTATTATGTTACAGTCAACATGTTGACCATTGAAAGTGGCATCACTGTATGTTATTTATTGCCATAGTCAATAATTTAATTCCTTGTCATATAGCATATTTGGTAATCACAATTCTTCTCATAAGGAGCCTTTACTATGTAATGAAATGGCCGCATATAAACATAAGGGATTTAATGGTACCCTGCTATAAGCTATTCCTTGGATGTTTCTTGATTTCCGCATATCGCACCACCTATGTCAGGACCTGCGGTTCGTATGACGGGCACGGCGACTCCACAATGCGAAGTGCGTGCAACATGAAAAGAAATGAACCTTGGGCGAGTTTATAAGGTGTTGGGCAAGTTGAGGGGGCGGTCCCATGAGTTGGGCGAGCTGACCATCCTCCGGACGAGACATCACATTATGAACGAGTTAGCCCGGCGTTTGGTGTGGGTCGGCCGGGTGACAGAACCTGCCACCCGGCCGTATATATTGGAGGGCGTTTGGAGGCAAACGACCATCGATCATTCGATCAACAAGTCAAACACGGAGTTCTGAAGTGCGTGGATGAGCCTGCATGACGGGCGGAACTCAGGTGAGAACTCGTTCAGAAAAGTCGTTCGGACAGTCGTTCGGGAAAATCGTTCGGACGGTCGTTCGGGAAACTCGTTCGGATAGTCGTTCAGGAAAGACGTTCGGGAAACTCATTCAGAAAGTCATTCAGAAAACTCGTTCGGGCAGTCGTTTGGAAAAGTCGTTCAGGAAAGTCGTTCAGAAAAGTTGTTTAGGTAGATCGTTCAGACAATCGTTCGGGTAGGTCGTTCAGGCAGGTCGTTCAGACAGTCATTCCGGTAGGTTGTTCAGGCAGGTCGTTCGGACAGTCGTTCGAGCAGGTCGTTCGCGAGGTCGTTCACACAAATCGTTCGGGAGGTCGTTCGGGTGACCCGGGCGAGGTCGTGTGACGACCCGGGTGAGGTCGTTCAGGTGACCCAAGCGAGGTCATGTGGCGACCCGGGTGAGGTCATTCCGGCGAACCGGGTGAAGTCGTGTGGCGACCTGGGTGAAGTTGTGTGGTGACTTGGGTGAAGTTGAACAGGTGAACAGGTGGGTGTGCGGACGGGCGACCGGGTGAGGGCGCGCCGTGCACGATGAAACGGTGAAGTGTTGAGATTGTGAACGAAGGTGTGTCTTGGTTGGAGGCGACCATGTGTGGCACGCTCGAGTTGGGAAAACGACACGACGGTGCGATGAGGTCAACGAAGGGTTGGTGAGTCATGTGGCGACCGTGCGGAGGTGTCGATGAGCTGGGCAACCAAGTTTTCCGAAGCTGTGAAAATTTAGCTAAGTGTAAATTTGGGGTTTCCCAAGATTTAACTTGTGCATTGTAAAAATGAAAGATTGTATAATATATTGTTGGGCAGACTCATATTGCAGGGAGTTGCCCCTCCCTTTATACTGTTGCATTTCTCTTATATAATGTTGTGGATAATGAATTTGTATGGGTGTTCATTGGTATAAAGGATAACATAATAATACTTGGTTGAGAATCACAAACTAATTAGGAGAAAGTGAATTAAGGCGTAGTCCATGTGCACGAGTATTGTTAAAAAGAAAGTGTTCGGTGGTGTCGCACCTCGCCGGCACGGCTGAAAGACCACCGCCGCCGTTGGCGCCGTGACAGTTGGTATCAGAGCTTCGGGTTGAGCATGGTTGCTCGTGATGAAGTGACAGTGGAAGCAAGTACTTGCAGGTGAAGCAAGTTAGTTTCACATACAAGTGGAACAAGGGCCGGTTCATGGTTGCAGGGGACTTGGTGAAGTTGGTGAAGGTTGGAACCGGGTGTCCTAGAGTTGGGCAGATAGTATTACGTGTTGTTCATACGCTTTGGGCACTTGTCAGGTGGGCAAGTGGGACTGCGTGTGGGCAGGTGTACACGGTTTGGGCATCTGTGGACCAAACAAAGTGCGAACCGGGGAAGATGTGCGACAAGGCATGGCAAGTTTGGAAGAATGTGAAGGGAGGAAGCTCCTGCTTACCTTATACAAGTTGAAGCGGATGAGAATGGAGAATCCCCGGATTCAAGAGAAGCTTGCAGTCTTGGAAAAGAATGTTGAAGATGAGCTTCTTCAATTTGGATGGACAATGGAGCAAGATGAAGTTGCAGATTGTGCAACCAAGGAAGGGGAAGCCGTGTTTGTTGGAGATGTTGCAGACATGACTGTGATGGAGGATGAGCTTGAGATTCATCAAGTTGGACCAGGATCGTG
Source organism: Pinus taeda (assembly GCA_000404065.3). NCBI lineage: Eukaryota > Viridiplantae > Streptophyta > Pinopsida > Pinales > Pinaceae > Pinus > Pinus taeda. The sequence goes on along the minus strand of APFE030541056.1, from coordinate 117,061 downwards.
TAGTTTGCAGACATGTATGGATGAGGATACTCTCATGGAGGAACCTCATGATCATGATGATGATGATGATGTAATTACATTTGATGCATGTGTCTCATTTGAGCATTTGGTAGATGGACCCTATGCAGGGAAGGGCAAGATCAGTTTGTCGATGCTAGGGATCATCTTACCATGGATGTCTATGATGAGACTTTGTATGGAGAAGCAAGGATTGTTGATTGTTGCAGGACTTGTTGGGGTTGTTTGTGACCTTGTGGTGGAAGTTACAAAGGCCCATGACAAGGGTGGAACTTGATGATCGTTGTGGAGGAAGGGGTCATGCTTTAGCCACATGGCTAAGTGTCTGGCATGACTCATGGACAGATTGGAGGGCACACACTTGAGTTTCTTGGGTGGACTTCTCATGGCCGAGACCAAGAGCAAGTCTTGGTGGAACCTTTGGTGGAGGAGCTATGATGGAGAGACTCATGTGATGATGATATGGTTGGGTGACCGAGTTCACTAGATCGAAGATTACAGACTTGGATGGGGATGACCAATTGTTGTGATGGGTCTACTTGGTTGGACTACATGGGAAACTTAGTCATGGACATCAGGTTGGAGACATGGAGAATGGCAGTCTTATGCATGGACATTATGTGGGAGCATTTGTAGAGGTGTCACTTGTGGGCATCCAAGGAGGAGTGCCAAAGCAGGGATGTTGTGCAGGTGGATTTGCTGATGTGACATGGTGATGTTTTACTTATGAGCCGATGGAGAGGTTGTGCACTCTTGTACAACAAGGCCATGGACTTGGATGGAATTGTGAGCAGACTATGGAGCATTCTTACTACATGGAGAGTTGAGGTATCTTGCAGAGACCTTTGAGCCGAGACTTGTATGCTTGCTAGAGTGTTGGTTGGAAGTGACTCATGGAGCTCATGATGGCATGAAGTTGTTGTGACTTTTTGGGACTTCATATATGGTGGACTTAGAGGATCTGATGCATTGAGGAGCTGAGGTCAGAGACTTTGATGCAGGATGGGCTGCATACTTTCAAGTACATGTATGGGGATGTCTTGAAAGAGTGACTTGATGTGGAGGATCGATATGAGACACTTTGGAGTGATGGAGTTATGACGATGATGATGCCTTGGTGGCAACACTTGGGCATGGGTTGAGCCGAGACTCAACTACTTTGGACAGCATGTTGTAGATGAGATGAGGGCTACTTCATGGACCTGAGCATGGCTTACTTGTAGGGAGATGGATTCTTGATCGAGTTGATGATGTGACAGGATGTTCTGGGAAACGACTGATGGTGGCATGAGGATGTGCATTCTCATGGTTTGAGCGTGACAGTTGGACTGGCCATCCGACTAGTTCAGACATGGGGGTTAACAGTGTGCACAGATGTGTTGGAGTATCATGGCAGCAGTTCACATGGGATGACACATGATGAGGTCGACATGAGATGTTGCAGTGGGCATGTAGCTTGAGATGGAGGGACTAGCCTTCCATGATGGAGCAGCATGTGGAGATTGTAACATGGTGGTTGATGGTCATGGATTGAGATGATTTCTGATGTATGACATACCGATGGATGTATACCTTGGTATGGTGATCTTGGTGACAGATGGTTGCGGGGATGAGATATTGTCGAGGATGACAATGACTTCCAGTGGGGGCGGATGTCTGGACCTGCGGTTCGTACGAGGAGCAGAGCAACTCCACCATGTGAAGTGCGTGCAAAACATGGAACGAAATGAACCTTGGGTAAGTTTATAAGGTGTTGGGCGAGTTGAGGGGGCGGTACCATGAGTTGGGCGAGCTGACCATCCTCTGGGTGAGACAACACATTATGAATGAGTTAGTCGGGCGTTTGGTGTGGGTCGGGCGGGTGACACAACCCGCCACCCGCCCGTATATATTGGAGGGCGTTTGGAGGCAAACGACCATCGATCATTCGATCAACAAGTTGAACATGGAGTTCTGAAGTGCGTGGATGAGCCTGCACGACGGGCGAAACTCGAGTGAGAACTCGTTCAGAAAAGTCGTTCGGACAGTCGTTTAGGAAAATCGTTCAGACGGTCGTTCGGGAAACTCGTTCGGACAGTCGTTCAGGAAAGTCATTCGGTAAACTCGTTCAGATAGTTGTTCAGAAAACTAGTTCGGGCAGTTGTTCGGAAAAGTCATTCAGGAAAGTCGTTCAGAAAATTTGTTCAGGCAGGTCGTTCAGAGAATCATTCGGGCAGGTCGTTCAGGCAGGTTGTTCGGATAGTCATTCGGGCAGGTCATTCGGGAGGTCGTTCAGGCAGGTTGTTCGGGAGGTCGTTCGGGCGACCCGGGTGAGGTCGTGTGGCCACCCGGGTGAGGTCATTCGGGTGACCCGGGCGAGGTCATGTGGTGACTCGGGTGAGGTCATTCGAGGGAACTGGGTGAATTCGTGTGGCAACCCGGGTGAAATCGTGCATCGACTTGAGTGAAGTTGAACGGGTGAATGGCTGGGCGTGCGGACGGGTGGCTGGGTGAGGGCACGTCGTGCACGACGAAACGGTGAAGTGTTGAGATTGTGAATGGAGGTGTGTCTCAGTTGGAGGCGCCCGTGTGTGGTGACTTGGAGGCGCGCCCGAGTTGGGAAAACGACACGACGGTGTGACAAGGTGAACGAAGGGTTGGTGAGTCATGCGGCGACCATGCGGAGGTGCCGACGAGCCTGGCGCAACCAAGTTTGGCCGGGTTGTGAATAATTTGGCCTATACTGTAAATTTGGGCGTTTCCAAGATTTAACTTGTGCATGATTGTAAAAATGAAGAGATTGTATAATAAAATGTGGCGACCATATTGGCAAGGGAGTTTCCCTCCTTTATACCTGTTTGCATTTCTCTATATAATGCTTGGACTAGAAATGTGAGGGTGTTCATTGGTATAAAGGATAACATAATAATACTTGGTTGAGAATCACAAACTAAGTAGGAGAAAGTGAATTAAGGCGTAGTCCATGTGCACGAGTATTGTTAAAAAGAAAGTGTTCGGTGGTGCCGCACCTCGTCGGCACGGTTGAAAGACCACCATAGGCTTGGGGGCATGACAACCTAGGTACGGTGGGGAGGGAAAGATAGAAAACTGGTGAAATCTTTGTTGTTGATTTCAATGTACTAGATCCAATGGCTTAGTCTTGTCAAAAAGAATTTAGTGTAATGATCTGCTTAACCCTAACCCTCACCAACTTACGATCATTTACTTTCCATTTTGTTTGAGGGGGCGGCTCTCAAAAAAAAGTTGGTGTAATGATCTCTGTCACCCTAACCCTCACCGAATTACGATCATTTCCTTTCCATTTTGTTTGAGGGGGAAGCTCTGCAATTGATTGAACCTTACATGCCTTTACAATTCTATGATGCCTGTGGCCAAGCACCTCGGCTCAAGTATACTCAGTTCTTCATTGGTAATTATTAATTGTCCGTAAGCATTCATACGATTAGGATCTCATTTCTCCTCTTCTCTTCCTGTTGTAGAGGATTCGTGATAGCTAGTTGGGCTCAAGACTTATGACAACAGGGATTCTACTTGACGCGCCAAGAACCCATGTACTCTACTACCTTTGGTTAATTACTTAGCAATTTATCACTCTAATTACCACTAGCTAACTTTGACTCCCTTTGTGTCCTTAGGGTGGTTCCTTCGACAGTTTTGAAGAACCCAAGCTATTAGGTAGCCCTTTTTTACATTCTTTCAATTCTCTTACTTCTTTGCTTATTATGCATTATAGGGTTTTCTTATGGCCATATCTTTCTTTGGTTGCAGGTGAGTTTTTGGACGTCTCATCCTAGGGTTTGGATTGGAGTTCTTACTTCTCCTTTATTGTAACCAGGCGCCTATTTTCCTTTTTCCAGGTTATTTGGCATATCTCCCACCGTGGCCATAAATTAAGTCTTACTCGTGTGCTTATCTTTGTGTCATTGTGTGCCAAGATTTAGTTTTCCTTATGTCCTTTAGACAAGGTTAGGGATTAAATTGTACGATGGTTCCTTCGTGGAGATTTGTTCAAATTTCTCAACTTGTCTGTACAATTTTGTAAATAATTTGTTGGAATTCGATCGAATGTTCTCGGTATGTGAAAGATAAAAAAACCCCTTGCTACTAAATGTAAGATTGTCTAATCTTAGGAATTCAACTCCTGTTATTTTTAATTGAATTTATTGGCTTATAAAATTATTTTCTTATAACAATGTGGGTAGCCGTTTAAAAAATGATACTGGATATAATTGATTCTGTTGATTATCGATCTAATGTTTAGATATCCTCCTATCCTTGTTCCTAACCATCTCAAGATTGATTCCTCCTTCTCAAGAATTATGTATTATGTTGGACCATGATTTTTCCCATTAGGTTATGTCTTTATAATATAATGCATCAAGAATTATTTATTCATCTTCCATGATGAAAATCTCATAAGAATCATTGTTAGGAATGGTTAAGGGTTAAGGGATTAGTAGAAATATTGACATTTTAGCGAAATTATATTCATGAAGGTTTGTTCCGAACGTTACTTCTTGTTATTATTTCTCTACAACTTGGTAATATATTTTAGCTATAGCTTCTGTAAATGCTTTGTATTAGTCTTTTCCATGTACCTTTCATTTTTGTTATTATCAATTTAGGGACAAGCGGGGCTGCTTCCTCCATGACCTACCCTGACCCATGGAATTTTTCTCATTGGGTTATGTCTTTATAATATAATGCATCAATAATTATTTATTCATCTTTCCTAATGAAAATTTGATTAGAATCATTGTTAGGAATGGTTAAGGGTTAAGGGATTAGTAGAAACATTGATGTTTTAGCGAAATTATATTCATGAGGGTTTCTTCCCAACATTACTTCTTGTTATTATTTCTCTACAACTCGGTAATATATTTTAGCTATAACTTCTTTAAATGGTTCGTATTAGTGTTTTCCATGTACCTTTCATTTTTGTTATTAACAATCTAGGGTCAAGCGGGGTGTGCTTCCTGCACAACCTAACCTACTCCAACCCATGGGCTTTTTCTATTAGGTTATGTCTTTATGATATAATGCATCAATAATTATTTATTCATCTTTCCTAATGAAAATTTGATCAGAATCGTTGTTAGGAATGGTTAAGGGTTAAGAGATTTATAGAAATATTGATGTTTTAGCGAAATTATATTCATGAGGGTCTCTTCCCAACATTACTTCCTATTATTATTTCTCTACAACTCAGTAATATATTTTAGTTATAGCTTCTTTAAATGGTTCTTATTAGTGTTTACCATGTACCTTTCATTTTTGTTATTAACAATCTATGGTCAAGCAGGGCCTGCTTCCTCGAGGACATGCCCCAACCCATGGGATTTAACTTCTTTTAAGTTGTTGATAGACTATTGTTCTCGTAAATAGGTTCTAGTTTGTTATCATCTCGAACTAACTTGATTTGAGTTGTCCTAACTTTAAGGATTCAAATATCCCTAAGTTCTCAAATCAATTATTCAATTTCTGACTAAGTACAGGACTTGAGATTTCATTTTATTTGGTTCATGGGAAACCCTTGCCAGGATTTGTCACAGAGAAGTCATCTATCCTTTTTAGTTAGTGTTAAAATTAATTAACCTTTAATTAGGAAAAAAATCACCACCCAAAGTTCCTTTTTCTTAACTTTTGCAGAAATAAACTTTTAGTAGATTGCCAACATTAGTAGGAACCCTTCTTGATATTTAGCAATTGTTCGTAAGTACAAGCAAACACAATTTCAACTGAGCCAAAGTTTTCATTTCTACAGAAACTGTGACATTTACAGAGAACAAAAACTCTAGAAAATTAAGTGCACTTATTTGATTGGTCATAGATGAGTGACTTACTTAACGCAATTGAATCCCAAAAAATGGATTTATATAGCCTAGGAACTCAATCGGGAGAGAGAATACTCCTCCATACCAATGAGAATGGAAATTACGCCTAGTTCTGCACTCGAGATCCTTAATATCTATAATAGTCAAGGTTAATTTATAGGAATCAAGATGTGACAATCCAGCCTAGAACTTGTAGACCTTGTATGTATTTGAGTTTTCCACTGGCTCTAGTCCAACTTAAGAAATACTCGCTAAGAAAAATCTTGCCTCGCCTTCCCAGTATCCTGTTCAGGTTGAAATAATTCCCTCTTCTCTCTCTCAATGTGTCTTTAACTTTTTCCTTATTATCTGTAGCCCCTTTGTTTTCCCACTAAGATGTTTTTATGTCCAAGGAATGAGAGAATATATTATTCTCTATTTTTATGGAAGTTGAGAATTCCTTTAGGGTCTTGCATGTGAATTCCAAGAAAAATCATAACTTTTTATTAAACATAAACAATTAACAAAGTTTAAAGCATTAAAGTTTCGATGGGCTTTTCACTAAGCCCTTATGTTATTAGGTTTGTAGTAAAAGTACATGATGATAAATAAACAAATATCTACAACAAATGGGGGTGTTAAATCTTCCTCCCTTGTGTGAACCACAATCTCTGGTGTTCATTCCTTCCCCTGAAACATGTCAAGATATGCTTTCCACATAAAGTTTCATCCTCCTAGGTGGCCTCTTCCAAGTTAAAGTGCCTCCACAACACTTTAGCTAGGTGGATAGCTCATCCTCGTAACATTGTTTCTCTCTAATCAAGAATACGCAGAGGCTCTACCAAGAACTCCCCATCTGATTTGCCCAATTTCACAATCATAACATTGTCATTAGGTTTTTTTTCATCAGTTAATGACATGTTAGGGATCATAGATATATTTAGTTAACAATGAAACATGAAACACATTATGGATTTGTATAGGATAAGGTAGTGTAAGCTCATATGCTATCGGTCCAATTCATTTTGAAATCTCGAAGGCTCCACAATATTGAGGTGTTAATTTTGCACAGCCACCCAACCCTAAGGTACTTTTCTTCGGTTTAATTTGCACATATACATGGTATCCCATGTGAACTTTTGCATAAGTAATCTTCTTGTCTACATAAGCATTATTTCTATCTTGAGAATCTTTTAAAATATGCCAAATCTTTTTCACCATATGTTCCATTTCTGTTAGCATGTGAGGTCCTAGTATTAATGTTAAAATTGGAAACTAGGGCCAAAATCCATGTGGGTCATCTTATTTATGGCAGCTGATACTTTTCTTTGATCCCTGTCATTGAGAGGTGTATTATTGATCTAATGATCATCCGATTCTGACAAGTATTTATGGAGATATGATTTTTTTGTATCTACTTGAAAAATTGTCAAGGTCAGCAAGCAGCTAAATGTATGGCACACATCCTCAACGTTTCATATAAATACGAGGTTGAGGCATTATTCACTCATCTCATCTCATCTTACATTCTTCTATCTCCCTCCTTACTTGATTGGGTTTACAAGGAGAAGCATCTCCCACGTGGGAGAAGAAGGATGCAACAAGGAAGGAAGACGCAGATAGGAGGAGGATGTAGGTCTGTTCCAGTGTTGACTGTGGTTAACCTAAGAAAAGAAAGGTAAGGGTGACTGTGTTGACCAGCGAGGAAGGTCTTTTGACTTTGCCTTAGTGTGAGGAGTCTTCATCAAGAAAGTCACATATCTTAACAACAATCTGCTAACCCGATTTGACAACTGAATTGATCAGCACTGACTGGTTAGGGTTAACCACAGGGTCGTGTATGCATTGACCTATTTTGACCATCTCTTTTAGGTTTTTTTAGGTTGACCTTCATCGTTGTTGAAGGCCAAGTTGACCAAGGTTGACTCAATGTCAATTGTGGATTGTTTGACCAACTTGGAAAGTGTTGGTTAGGGTTTTTATTACTACTGTTATAAAATTACAAAACTGTACATGTGTACTATTTCTCTCTCTTTTGAAATATTGAAGATTATAGAAGAATTGTTCAAAGGGTTTTGCCGCGTTGGGGTTTGTCCCTGGCTAGCCGCCACATCTGGTGTCTCTTTTCTTGGCCCTGCTCTGATACCACTAATCTGGATTTAAACAGGAACGCAACAAATTACAGAGATAACCATATACACAAATATGCAGCGGAAATAATACTTCGTTTCATTAATGGAAAATACTGAAATATGCTTACAATCAGAAATGGAAATAAACTAGCTAGGGCGATGGTAGCTTATCTCTGAGAAGAGATGTGATGGCTACATGCCTCTGAACTGTGTTACAATGAGGCTCGAAGGCCTATTTATTTGTTGAGAAACAATGAAAAACCCTTCACATTCCAAAACCTAACCCTAGGAGATGAAACGCCAAACTGTGGGCCCCGTTTGGGGGTAAGTTGGTACATCAACTTCCCGGGGTCGTAACTTTAGCATATGATCTCCGTTTGACGCGTACAATAGCTCATTAGAAAGATCTATTCGAGCACTATCATTGTTGGAACAGCAACACCGGTCCATGTTCCATGGACCCGTGTTGCCCCTGGAATCCCAAAAAACGTCGTTTAGGGCCTCAAAACGGCTCCGGAAGTTCAGGACCCGAAAAACTGCTAAAAATAGTAAGTTGTGCTACAATTAAGGAAACTGAAAATGCTGAAAGAGACAATTGTGGGGGTCCAAATGGAATAGGTGGGTGGCCAACAACATCCACCTGGATCATTCCTCCCCCCTTAGGAAGCAATGGTCCCCATTGCGTTGAGTTCCTCCATCTCCTGAACTTGTTCTGCACTCTCTGATGTGTCCAGTAATGGTGGGAAGCATGGTCGACGACGGTCCACATTGAACACTTGGTGCAGGTGAAAGAATGGAGGAAGGCTGTGCTCCAAAGCATTGTTGTACGTAGCCTTGGTACTGCTGTAAGGACCTTGTCGGAGTGGTCTGAGCTTCTGATGGGTTCTGGTAAGGCGTTCTTTCTGTCGATGCAACCAGAGTTTGTTGCCCACCTGAAACTTGTGTGGTACCCCTATGGGTGAGGAGAAGTTGTTCCTGTGTTCTGTCATGACCGTATCCCTTTGCTACTGCTGCTGCGTGGAGGAACCCTTGGCAGGGGTCATGGATGTAGCAATGATCTTCCCCTTACTTTGGGAGTGAACCATACAAATGAATTTCCTGATTTGAGATATGAGCTTGCTACCTTTCTTAGCAGTGATCAAAGATGTGGCGGTAGG
>APFE030541056.1:82758-103448 GCA_000404065.3 Pinus taeda | reverse complement strand
ACAATTAAGGAAACTGAAAATGCTGAGAAAGACAATGGTGGGGGTCCAGGTGGACTTGGCAGGTGGCCACCAATATCCACCTGGATCATTTCTGTTGATCTATTAATGTACTATCAACATTTTACTTTATGTTGATGTGATTGGTAAACAATGGCTAGTAAGAAGAAATCGAAGTAAACTTCTCTAAGCATAGAACATACCATAAATTAACATGGTATCAGAGCTGAGGTGAAGACAAAACCCAAGCAAGAGCAAGAGCAAGAGAAATCACTGAAAACTATTGGAAAAATCTACAGACTCCATGGGTTCCTCATCACACTTCCCCACCGAAGACAAGCTCTATGAGAAGACTCACTATCACTAATGGAAGGTGTCTCTCGATCTAACATTGGAAGAGAAAGAAGTGTTGGACCATGTGAGAGGCCGAATCATTAAGCCTCCATCAAATGCATCGGTTTCTGCAAGGAACAAGTGGACCAAGGGAGAAGTCAAACGAAAGAATATCATATGGGACTCTATCAACAAGTGCCTAGTGGCCTACGTTTCGGAGCTGAACATCTCCAAGGAAATCTACAATAGACTAGTAAGCTTGTTTAAAGGTAGTGACGCAAATCAAGTTTTGTTCCTTAAGAATATGCTGAAGGAAATTAAGAAGGGAAAATATGAGAATATGCAAGCCTGCTTATTAAGGATCACCGAGATCAAGAATGATATCCTATCGATTGGGGAAGTCATCCATAATGGAGAACTGACCATCACAACCCTTGGAGGGCTCCCATCCAAATGGTATGTATTTAGACCCACTCTTCTCAACAATAATATAATTCCAGGATTTGAGGAATTGATGGCGAGATGCATTCAAGAAGAGACAAGGATGGAAGAGCAAGAAATGCTTGCATTTAGAGGCAATTTCTCTGCCTTCTCCTCTTGTTCTAAAAGGAGAAATAATTCTAGGTCAAAATCTAAGGGAATGGTCGGACTGAGAGGTGGAAGGAAAGGAAGATGTTTCATTTGCAACAAAATTGGCCACTATGTTAGGGAGTGTCCTGATAGAAAGGAAACATCTCATGATGGTGATCAAAATCACTCCTGAGGTAATTCCAACCATAATCAAAGGAAGGGCAGGTTCAATGGCAAAGGAAAGAGGAATGTAGAAATCAAGGAAGTGGTCAACCCTCCAAGAAGGGAAGAAACTCTAGGTATGAGTAACATTGTTAATAATAAGAAAGATGAATATTATCTGATATCGACCCTCTCTACTAATTCTCCTTCAGACTCAATGGGTAACTGGCTTATTGATAGTGGTTCCTCAAGGCACTTCATTGGTTACAAATAAGCTCTCTCTAATCTGATAGAGAAGGAGAACAACTTGGAAATTATTCTTGAAGACAACTCCAAATATCCCGTGAAATGGGTAGGGAATGTTTCTCTTCAATTGAATCTTGGTAACAAAATTCATTTACAAGAATTTATATGTGCCTAATCTCAAAGAGGACCTGGTATCCATTTCAACAATGAAAGGCAAAGGATACAAGGTCGCCTTCATCAACGACAAGGTACATGTATGGAAAAGAATTTTAAAGATGCTTTCACTCTTTGTTTTCAGGTTGACTCTCTATATCAAGTTGGAGGAAGTCTGTTGGGAGTCATGTTTTGAAACACAACTCTTCAGTCTAAACTATGCCACCAGAGCTTTTCCCACATTAATTATAACGCTCTACACGACGTGAGACAAATGGTGACCGATATGCCCGAGTTTAAAGTAGAGCAAGAAGGTGTATGTCTAGGGTGTGCCGAGGGAAAAAGGGGACCATTCCCCTCAAGCCATAGCAAGACCTATGATATATTGCAGTTGGTTCACTCCGACATATCTGGTATGATGCCTATGAACTCTTTGGGAGGATATTTATATTACCTCACTTTTACAGATGATTATTCTCACATGTCTTAGATATGCTTCTTGAAATAGAAGGATGAAGTGTTGTCCTAGTTCCGTCATTTCAAAGCCTTGATCGAGAATCAAACTAAGAAGAAGATCAAGATCTTAAGGACTGAGACTGGGACTAAGTATGAATCCAATGATTTCCATGACTTTTGCAAAGAAGTTGGAATTAAGAGGGAGACCACAACACCATACACTGTTGAGCAGAATGGTGTGGTGGAAAGGATGAACCGTACAGTTTTGGACGTTGTTTGTTCCATACTCCATGATCAAAGGCTTGAAACGTTTCTACTGCCCCAAGATGAGAATACCACCGTATATGTTCAAAACTAATGCCCTCATCAAGCATTGGATTCCAAGACTCCCGAAGAGATCTTCACTGGTAAGAAACCTGATGTATCTCATTTTAGAATTTTTGGAAGTCCTGTATATTTACATGTGCCAAAAGTGGAAAGGAATAAATTAGGTGCATCGAGAAAGAAGGGAGTCTTTGTGGGATATAGAAAAAATACTAAGGGCTATAGAATCCATGTGGTTGGTCAAAGGGAAGTCGTGATTAGCCATGATGCCACCTTTGATGAAGATATGGCTCTTAGGAAGGTTGACAATCTTCATATACTAAGGAAAACTAGAGAAGCTCACACTAACAAATCGGAGGAAAAGGAAGATGAAACAATGCCCGAAGTGGAAGAACCTACGGACCCTACTGATCCCCATCTGCAAGAGCCCTTCTCTTCTACGAATAGGCCCTCTTGGCTTCTGGGTGTTAGCATCGGTATCTTCATCCCTCTGTCAGAGATCAAATTCTCTTGTTGCATTGCATATTAGGTGTCTCTCTCAGTCAGCTACATTCCATTAGGAGCATGGATCATCTGACGGTAGTGGATTTTTGTACATTTTCCTTCATTTCCTTTACCTGCTGACCCATTTTTATTCATCAAGAACATTTTCAGTCACTTTTTGTCTTCAAAATTTGCAAAAGTCTTTTCTAGGGTTTCATTGTTATTTAGGTCTAGGGTTTCATTAAAAAAGGTTTCAAAATGTCCAATAATAGTGAGCATGCACATGAGGAGGTTCCAGTCTCAATAAATTTTATAATCAAGCATTCAGAGATGTATTTTTCCTCAAAACTCTATTTTGAGGAAAAACAACGTATTTCAGGTTTTATTCTATAAATTCATGTAATTTCATTCCCTTCATATGTAAATCACTTCACCTGCAACCCTGGTCACTTTCCCTAGCCTCAGTAGCTCCAACCCCCTACAAAACACACAAACACAAGTCATTCAGTTCATCACAAGCTCAGATAAAGTGAAAAAGCTAAAAAACAGAGTGAAAAAATAAAGTCATTTTCCAAACATTGTAAAAGTGGGTTTTCAAACCAAAAAATTAAAAGCTCCTTGTATATAGTTATTTCCCTCAAATTAGAAGCTCATTTCCCTCAAGCAACAAAGTTTGAGTAAGAGCAAAGCTGCATTTGAGCAAACGAAGACATTGGTGAGAAAATTGCTCGAATTTAGAGGCGCGGTGCACTGGGCAGGTGGTGCGGCACACACAGCAGGTGCGGTGCATAGAGCCGCGATTTCCAGTGTTAAACTGAACTGGTGCGGCATATACATATTGCACAGCGCGTTGGGTTTGAGGCGCGGCACATAGAGCTACCAAGCCCAGTTTCTTCAACAACTCGCTCAAAATGCCAAAATCACCCAAATTCTCCACTGAACAAGTAAGTGCAGTTCTCCTCTTGGCTAGTGAAAGAGTTTTCTACAAAGTTTATGGTGGTTGTATTAACCAAAATCAAACCCTACATCTCTCTCAAAGGAAAACAATGCTTAGGGTTCGTATTGATTTTTTGGCTGGCAAGTCAATCTTGTCATTCCCTCACCTTTCCACTCCCTCACTCATTTTCCTAGTTTATTCCCCTATTTCCTAATTCTGATATTCCCAAAAACTCACATATCCCTATCCCCAATCCCATTCTCCCCAAAATCCTAAATATAATTCCCAAAACCCTAGTTTTATACCCAAAACTCCCAAACTACTCTGTAATCCCCCGTTTCCCTAACTAAACCTTGTCCCTACAGTCCCAAAAATATCTCATTTATCCTCCCTCTACAGTCCCTTATATTAGTTTTCCCTTGGTGGCAGAAATAAAAAAACAACATAAATTTCCTATTCCTCATCAAGACAACTCACCCACTAGGAGAGATGGAATCTAATCCCTCATATGATCATGAAGAGGAGACACACAGTGACTGACCTACAAAGGTAGATGCACCCAGGAGACCTCATAGAGGTAGCAAACATATTCGAGAAGAAGCAACCACTCTAGCTGAGTTACAGGCCTGCCCTCTCGCCATCACTTGTTTCCAGCACCAGTCCTGCTACGAATTTGGTGAGAAGGTTGCTAGAATTCAGTTTCACCATGAGTTGGCCCACTTGTTTGTGCTTCATTTACATCATGGTCAAGCCACTCTAGCTAGTGTAACCTTCACTTGACCACCAAAATCTATTTCACTAGCAATCGGTATTCCTAACATTGGAGAGCAATGGAACAAGAGGTAGAAAATTGATAGGTAGCATTATGAACCATAATTCAAGCCTGGTTATTTGAGACAAATCAGGAGAGTGTTTCCTTTTTGGTACCTCAAAGATTCATATGCTCCTTTAATGAAACTGATAATGAAATATTTCAGCTGTGAGGGCCGATTTTCCCATTTATATGCATATCATATGAGGCTACTGATGCATTTTACCAGGGTGAGGATGATGAACCTCCCCTACTTCATGTGCCGAAATATTGAGAAGATGACCACCCTAGTACAGCACAAGACTCCTCAGTAGCAGTTCAATAGTATTTATCATTTTTCTCTTATTAAAATTGTGGTCATCCATCAGCTTGCCTTGCAGGGTATCACTTGGGAGGACTTCCTTTCTCATGAGTTTTTCACAGCTCCTCAAGGACCTTCAGAGGCTTTGCATGAGATAGGTGGACCTTCTTATCAGCATGAGGGTCGTGAGACACAGACGGCTAGTATGCTGGTGTTTATAACTTATCAGAAGGGCACTAGACAGTTGTTTGCAGCAGCAAAGCGAATATTATCTCCACCTCGGGTGGAAGGGGTCTCACTTCTGTCATCAACACAACAGCTTCAAGACAAAGGCATGAGGCCATTACAGGATGAGGGGCCTTCACGTGAGCAGGATTTCATTCTCATTGAGGGTGATGATACTGATGTGGGCCCGCAAAGCACAAATGTCAAAGAAATCATCTAAGAGCGGCAGGCGGACATCAATGCCTTGTCCCTCAACTTGGAGAGGGCTAAGTGGATTATAAAGTACTTGGAGAAAAGGAATAAGTAGCTTGAAGATCAACAAGTGATTATGGAGTTGCAAAACATTCGGGAGAATCGCCAAGCTGCCCAAAGGAGGAGGGTGGAGCTCACTTCGCTTGAGCAAGAGATCAATGCCGATCGGGAATATTTGCTTGAAAGAGTCAATATCCACTTAGAGAGGTTGTTGGAGAAGGCCAACAAGGAGAAGATATTGTTGATACATATGGCATATCATTACATGGTGAGAAACAAAGTTTGCAAGGCGAGAATCGGGAGCTTAAAGGCAAAATTGAAGAGGGCATCAAAGAGGCGAAAGGAGCATGATCGACTTTAGATGTTGGCTGAGGCTTCCTTGGCCCAACACAACACTTGATGGAGAAGACTCAGCCCAAATTTCAAAAAATTTGGTGCACTTTTTGCATTTTTTAAATTTTTGGCACAAAAACAGGATTTTATGCTCTATGCGCAATGCCACGTGGCGTTGGCTTTTGATAGGAGCCTCCAAATCACAAAAACTCAGTTTGGACAGGTTTTGAGCCCTCAAAAAGGTCCAAAACACTCAAAAAATGACCTTACTGCCCCTATTTTGACACACAGGACGCAGTGTTGGACGAATTGAATTTTGGAGGGGAAAATGGAGACCAAATTGGAAAATTCCACTTGGGTTGGAAATTAGACAGGTATACCTTTCCAACAAGCACACTTGGAGTGAATTTGGACATCGATAAGGCCTCCAAAAGAGGCTCCAAATAGGCACCATGCATAGAGAATCAGGGATGACGCATAGGGGAAATTTGGCCCAGTTTGACTAGGAATGCTCTGTTTTTCGCCTAGATTTTGCCAGTTTGACTAGGAATGCTCTGTTTTTTGCCTAGCTTTTGCCAGTTTGACTTTTTCACCTTCTTAATGTCAAATTTGTGATGTGATTTAATGTAAATTAATGTATCATGATGTAAATATGTCAAATTTTCACTTATGGATGTAGATTCATCTGTTAAAAAGTTGTTTGAAACTGAATGAATTAGTTCCCTTGTTTCTAGAGGCATGTTATTCCACGGCCTAATTTCTAGTTCTCAGTTTAGAATTAGTTGGAATAGCTCCTAAACATGTGAGCTCCACCCCTAGAGGCTAGGATGAGCTATGGTTTGTCTATATATTATGTTTTTTCAGTCATTAGCATGGTTGGACTCTTGAGAAAGTAAGGAGCTTCATTGTACACTCATATCAACATTTTGGCTAAGGAATTGAGACGAGGGTTTGCAACACTCTTTGGGATCCCCGTGGCATGTTGTTTTGGTACAATGCTTTCTTATGTATTTTTGAATTTACTTATGTGTTATGTATGCCATTTACTCTCTTATTTCTTCTCAACTAAATCAAACAAGAGTGAAAGTAGAACCCATTGAAATTGCAGTGCTCTACCTGAGGTTTGATTTAGTTTCTTGATGTTTTCAGTTGTTTGGAGAGTATCCATATCTTCTATTTCCCTCTTCAACTCATCGTTTATCTAATCCCTCCATCTCATTTGATTCAAAGTGACAAATTCAATTGCCTACCTTGCCCCATTGAGATCTCTGCAAGACTGAGCATCATTCCCTGCACCCAAGATCTGCCTTCTTCATTAGAGCCAACAAACACATCATTTTATCCAATCAAACTCTTTGCACTTATACCTAGCCTAAGATCAGTAGTTAAATTAGTCATCTCAAGCCTTTAGCGATCATAATTTTCTCAAATTGACGTGGAGAGAACCCTCTCCCGACCTGGTAGGAATAGCTACTAGGTTAAGTGTGGTTTGATGTTGGCCCTGGACCATACCTTTATCAGCCAAAGGTAAATCTAGGCACTAACAAGGGGGACACTTGATGATGCTAAAGGACACATTGTACCCAGAGGGACTTTCCAAGAATGTAATAAGTTGAGCAGGTATCAAGGATACTTGACCATTATGAGCACAATCATTCAAAATGATCCCTCATCATTCATAGAAGCTGTGAGGCATCAAGTATGGAAGGATGCTATGAATGAGGAATGCGAGTCCATCATGAAGAATGATGTCTAGGATGGGGTCCCTAGACCCCATGAAAAAAATTTTGTCACTTCGAAATGGATTTACAAGATAAACCATGGAGTTGATGGAAGTGTTAAAAAGTATAAGGCTCGTTTTGTCGCTCATGGCTTCTCTCAAAAGGAAGGTATAGACTATGATGAGATATTTTCACCTGTTGCCTGATATACCACCATCCGCTCGATCATAGCCCTTATTTCTTTGCAAGGATGGAACCAACATCAGATGGATGTGAAGACTGCATTCTTGCATGGTTTTATCAAAGAGGAAGTCTGTGTGGAACAACCCAAAGGATTTGAGATTCATGATCGGGAATCTCACATGTGCAGACTGAAGAATGCCTTCTATGGGCAAAATAAAGCACCCTGAGCTTGGTATGAGAGGATCAATAGTGGCTTGATGAAGCTGGGATTCACTAGGAGTGAAGTAGACCCAAAGCTTTACTTTAAGTTTGAAGATGATAAGCCTCTCATACTGGTGTTGTACATTGACAAACTCTTTCTGACAGGTGCTGACCTTCTCATTCACAAATGTAAGAGGGAGTTGGCTTCTGAATTTGAGATGAAGGACCTAGGACTAATGCACTATTTCCTAAGACTGGATGTCTGGTAGAAGCTAGGGGAGATATTCCTATCTCAAGGAAAATATGTGATGAAGATATTAGAGATATTTGGTATGGCGGACTACAAGCTCGTGACTACCTTGATGGAGCTTGACTTCAAGAATTTAAGTGGTAGTGTTGTCGGGCCTATTTTGCATAATGCTACTAAGTATCGTCAACTCATAGGACAATTGATGTTCTTTGTGAACTCCTATATGGATATGTTTTGTAGTCAACACATTGAGTGAACATATGGTTGAGCCTCACCACTCACATTGGACTAGTGCTAAGAACTTGTTGAGATATTTCGTGGCACAATTACTTCATCTAGGATATGGTACAATGGGGAGCAATAAGGCTCCATCATATCGGTACAGATGAGGAGGTCACCGACATTCTGACAAAGTCCCTGGGAAAGGTCAAATTCTTGACTTTTTGAGAATGACTTAGAGAGGTTGAGAGACCCTCTTATGAGGGTCATTCATGATGCATGCATTTCTCTTTGGGAGCTCCTGGAGGCTCTGGGTACTTCTTGTAGTGACAAGTAACCATAAGACGACTCACCCTCCCTTTGTGGTTTGATATGTATGGGGTGAAAGGTTCTACCTTCCCCTGCGATACACCGGGGGGACTTATGTATAGGATGAATGGTTCTCCTATCGAGGCATCCTACCCATGCAATCTAGGACTCATGGGAAGTACCTCTCATCTAGCCAATGAGTAGGGAAATGGGGTTAGGGACCATAGTAGTACTATTGATGGACATATAGTTGCATCTACCATACTCCCTATGCTAGGATGACCTCCATTGATCCAGGATTAATGAAACTAATTTGGGATCAGTATGAGTGGTTTTAGACACTCTCTTCTAACACTGATCTAGGATCAGTAAGAGTGGTATGACACACTCTCTAGCACTGACTTCGAGTCAGTGGAGGATGGTATGATACATCCTCGATCATTTCTTCTTCTTCATAGCTCAACATAGTAGAGTAGTGCAGAGCAGTGCATTTGATGGCAAAGATAGTATCGATGGTCAAATGGATTAGTAGATGGAGTTCTCCCTAGTTGAGAGGGAGTGTTAAAATTGGCGACTAGAGCCAAACTCCATGTGTGTCATCGTATTTATGGGAGCTCATATTTTTTTTGGATTCCTATCATTGTGAGTTGTAGGATTGATCTAATGATCATCCGATTCTGACAAGTATTTATGGAGATATTAATTTATTTGTATTTACTTGACAAATTGTCAAGGTTTTCTAGCAGCTAAATGTGTGGCACACATCCTCAATGTTTCATATAAATATTAGTTAGGTTGAGGCATTATTCACTCATCTCATCTCATCTTACATTATTCTCTCTCTATCCTTACTTGATTGGGTTTACAAGGAGCAACATATCTCACGTGGGAGAAGAAGGATGCAGCACAGAAGAAAGTCACAGATAGGAGGAGGACATAGGTCTGTTCAAGCCTTGAGTGTGGTTAACCTAGGAGTAGCAAGATAAGGATGAATACGTTGACCAACGAGGAAGGTGTTTTGACTTTGGCCTAGTGTGAAGAGTCTCCATCAAGCAAGATGCAAATCTGAACAACAATCTGCTAACCTTATTTGACCAGTGTTGACTGGTTAAGGTTGACTACAGGGCTACATATGAGTTAACCTATTTTTACCATCTTTTTTGGGTTGTTTTCGGAAGGCCTTCATTATTATTGAAGGCCGAGTTGAGAAAGGTTGACTCAAATTCATTTGTGGACTGTTTGACCAACTCTGAAAGTGTTGGCTAGGGTTCTTATTACTGTTATCATAAAACTATAGAATTGTACATTTGTATTGTTTCTCTCTCTACTAAACTATTGAAGATTATATAAGAATTGATCAAAGGGTTCCCCACATTGGGGTTTGTCCCTGGCTAGCTGCCACATCTGGTGTCTCTTGCCTTGTCTTGTTTTTTGTTGATCTATTAATGTTCTATCAACATTTTACTTTATGTTAATGTGATTTCTAAATAATGGTTAATAAGAAGAAATTGAAGTAAACTTCTCTAAGCATAGAACATACCATAAATTAACAATTAATGTATCCAAAGGTTCACTCCAATTAATAGGTGTTGTACACCTTTTTACACACAATACCTCAAAAGAACACATTTTTAATGATTCATGGTAGCTATTATTATATGTGAACTCAACTAAGTGAATATATCCTTCCCACCTTATTCGTTGTTGCATTACAGACATTATAAACATATACCCATTAACGTGATTTACCCATGTAGTCTTCCCATGGATTTGTGGGCGATATGGAATGCTAAACTCAATATGAGTACTCAATCTGGTAAAAAGGGCCTTCTAAAATGTGGAAGTGAACTTCACATCCTTATTAGAAATTACAACTTTCCACACACCATGTAATTGAAATATTTCTTTCATAAGTATATTTGCTATTTCAATGGTCATGTATGTGTATTTGACATGGATGAAATGAGATGTTTTGCTTAATTTATCCACCACTACAATGTTGGAATCATTTTTCTTCTTAAATCTAGTCAGGCCTGTTATAAAATCTAATGTAATTGTATCCCATTTCCACTCAGGGATATGTAGTGGGTGAAGAAAACTAGAAGGTTGTTGGTGCTCAGACTTAACCTACTAAAACTTCAAGCATTCGACTAAATATTCAACAATATACTTACTCATGCTAGGCCAAAAGTAGTCCTTTTTCATTGTAGAAGATAATTTCTAATAACGAGGATGGGAAAGATAGTGGATTTTGTGAAATTCATCCATCATAAAATTGTTTAACAATTGTTTGATTAGGAACATATATTCTTCCCCTAAGGTCAACGAATTATGATTGCTTATACAATATTCAGATAATTTTCTAGGATTTTATACATGGAAAATTTTAGGGGCTAATATTCATAGGTGGGATAATTATCCATGATTTTTTCCCAAAAATATTTGCCAATTTCCATTTTTTATAAAAAATATTCTCGAAAATTTTACAATATAAAATTATTTTACCTTAAAATTCACAAACATCATATAGAGAGTATATGTAAAATCATTATAAATTGAATAATTTTACAAATACATAAATAAATATTTTATAGTTTGCATACTAGGGACTAGTGAGATTCACCAATGTTTTTAAATTTCAAGATAATTTTCCATCCTTAAAATTTTCCTTAATTTTATTCACGTTTGGAAAAACAATTTATATTTAGGACCTTTTTGGGAAACTTCTGTGATCTATTCAAAAAAGTTAAATTGTATTTGAGTATAATATATCTCATACACACAATGTAATTTCTTGATTAGCACATCAACCACACTATTATATTTTCCTTTGAGATTCTTTATGTCAATGTCAAATTCACTTAGAAAATTGGTTCATCTGGCTTGGCTTGCATTTAGATTATGATGCTTAAAGAAACATGTCAAACCATTAAGATCAGTGATTAAAATGAACCTTCTTCGTAACTAGTAATGTTGTCATACCTTTACGGCATGGACTAACACATTTAGTTCCAAGTCATAAGCAGAGTATATTTCCTTCCAATATTTACACTTACACGATTCATAATATATTACTTTGCCTTCTTGCATTAGAACTCCTCCAACACCTTCTTGGCATGCATATTTGCAAACCTTTAAATTATTTTTCTGGGCCCACAACTTTTAGCAATGGTGATGTAGTCAATAAATGTTTCAATTATTCATAACTACACTGACATTCTACTATCCACTTGAAGGCTCTTCCTTTTTTCTGGAAATAAGTTACAAGGTAAGAAATTCTAGAAAATCCTTTTATAAAATGACAGTAATACCTTACTAAACCCATGAAAGATTGAACGTCTACCACATTTTTGGGGACAAGCTACTCCATGATGGTTTTAATTTTCTAAAGATCTAGGGATATGCCTTCTGATGAAATTACATGTCCTGTGTATTGGATTTGATCTTTATAAAAATCACATTTACTATACTTATAGCTAATTTTATAGTAAGGTTTGCAACACTATCCGCGAATGCTCCTTATGTTCCTTTAAGTTTCTCAAGTAAATAGGAATGTGATCAATAAAAATTAGAACAAATCTGTCCAAGTTAAGGATGGAATTTTTTTTTATCAAACTCATAAATGTTGTTGGCACAATAGTAATCCCAAATGGTAAAACAACAAATTAATAATGAGCATACTGAATCTTGAACATTGTCTTACAAATGTCCTCTTCTTTTCTCCTTATTTGGTGATAACCTGACCGCAAATCAATTTTAGAAAATATGGTAGTACCTTTAAGTTTATCAAATAAATCATTGATTCTTGGCAACAAATATTTATTTTTGATAGCTAAATTATTTAGTTGCCTATAATTAAGACACAGTCATAAAATGCCATCCGTATTTCTCACAAATAGCACTGGGCCTCCCTAAGGTGACACAATTGGGAGGATCAACCCTTTGTCAAGAAACTCACACAAGTGCATCTTAAGTTCTATTAGTTCATGTATTCTTATACGATAAGGATATTTTGACACTAGGGTCACTCCTTGAATTAATTCTATAGTAAAGTCAATATCCCTTTTAGGAGGTAGCCCTTGAATTTCCTCTAGAAATTTATCAACAAACTCTTGAATAATTGGTATGCTTTCTGGGGTAATTATCTTATCCTTAGAATTGGTATAACCCACCTATATAGTGTATATTTGACAACCTTTTCTAATGCACTTGCTTAATTGGTTAGCTTTAATAGTTCATAATCAAATGGTTGTTTTATGTCCCTCAATTCCTTATCTAAGACCCACTTCAATGAGGAAACAAATATTTTTGTCTTTACAGTTCACCAAGGACCATTATCCTTCCAGTCAGTGCATTCAGATCAGCACATCATAGGATCCTAAAGGAAACATATCTAAATTCACCTTAATCTGTTGTCTCGCTATTTAATCATGACAATTCTCTACTTTAGCAGTCACTCTTCTTTTAGTCCGAGCAGACAATTGTATAAGCCAGGGGCTTTTAAGTTTGAAAATTTGCAAATTACACAACTCAACTATTTACACACTGGCATAACTTAGTCTTGCACCTCGGCCTATTAAAATGGACACAAAATGGCTGGCTATTTTACCTTAAAATTATATCACTGAAGGTTGATATTCATTGTGATGATCTTCCAAAGTATGATTAATTCTTGGTATGTTTCTTGCTACCTCCCCAACTGTAGAGGCTTCTTGAATATTAGTAGTCATCTTTGTTCTATTACGTTGAGGACATTTTTTATAATAGTGGGGCTCCCAATAGCCCCAACACTGCAAAGAAGGTTTCTACAATTGGCTAGGTTATCGTTTGCTTGGCACTTCAACTTTAGATAGATAGATAGATATGCGTGTGTGTGTGTGTGTGTGAAAGTACTTATTGCAATGATGTAAGAACAACAAAGTAACATAATGTAAATATTGAATGACATGGGCATCTAGAGTACCACCATTATGATTTAACTTCCC
Source organism: Pinus taeda (assembly GCA_000404065.3). Taxonomy (NCBI): domain Eukaryota; kingdom Viridiplantae; phylum Streptophyta; class Pinopsida; order Pinales; family Pinaceae; genus Pinus; species Pinus taeda. The sequence goes on along the minus strand of APFE030541056.1, from coordinate 89,997 downwards.
CCACTCATCATGGATGAAGATATTTTCATATCTACACACACAGACACACACACACACGAGAAGAAGTGTTAAGTCAGGCAGACCTTTTACCATCACCAATATAATAAAATTTTAGAGACCTACATGTATACATAAGTATGCTTTTAAAGCGTTAAATAAGATGAAATGTATTCCTTTACAAGCTCAAATGAATTTTATCAATGGTGGTATGACTCAATATTGTTGACCTTAGTTTCCCATTTTGGTGATGTTGTTATAACTTTGGCACCAATATATCTAAAAATGTATTAAGTACCAACTTTGATTCTGAAAATAAACCACCTACAAGCCCATAGGAATTGATGTTCAATAAATTGAAAGGAGAGGTACCATAACCAAAACCTTTCATTTTTCATGATATGAATATTATGGTGAATAACCAACTAAATAGCATGGAAATGAATAGAATCATGAAGTGCAGGCATTCAAAAGCATGTCATTTAATGCATAGTTCCCTATAATGTTAAGTCATTACAATTAGTAATGCATTCATGTCATTGACTATAGATTGTTATTTTCTTATATATATATATATATATACAGAGAGAGAGAGAGAGATTTACCACTCATTATAACCATAATGGCCCTAATAACCACAATGTCAAATGAGTTAATAGTCTAAATGGAGTTATAATTTTGCGGTGAGGTGGACCCATGTCTAATAGCCATTGAATTTATCAACCTATGCCATAACCAAGTGACCTCGTAATTAGAAAAGAAAAATTTCCACAAAATGTACATAATAACTTAAGCATTGGTTATAGATCATATGCTCAAGTGAGTTGTTTAGAAATTCGTTTCTCACATCAAGTGTGGCCATGACAATATGCCATACACATACACATATATACATATATATATAATGGTAAACATTGAAAACCATTGCACATTCTTGCATTTTAGTTTGGAACTTAGGATTTGGAGGATAGGAAACATTATGGTCATTGGTATGAGCCCACGAGCCATAAAATCGTGTGGCCGTGTGATATCGCTATGGGACAATTGTGATGATGAATGAGCACAAATATAATTAAATAAATCAATTAAAAAGGATTATCATTATTATATCTATGATAGGAGGGACCTCTTGTTGGTGATGTGGGTTGAAGGAGCCATAACCCACACCAAGATCATGTGCATTAACAAAAGAACTATCCATACCACTGTGGGTCTTCCCTTTGTGGCATCAATAGGGGAGGGTTGAACCCTCGATCACTATAAATCACACCATTGGTTGCTTTCCATTAGATTGGTAGTGTGTGTGGATGGTGGGTCCATTGGATATAGATGTTTACGTAACTAAATCGTTATAATTGAAAATTATACATACAAACTATATCCCTATGTGTTGATACAAGGGTAAGAGGCTATGTAATCATAATGTGAATATAAGAGTGATGTATCCATACATATAATGTCCAATGTTAATATATAAGTACACAATTGTGGCATAACCCCCTATACACTAGATTCACTATATTGGAGGAGACCTTTAATTGTGGGCCTCAACAATTTGCATATAAGGTAGTGCAGAGTGTATGTAAACACTTATCCACGCATAAAATTTTAAAGGTAACATACCATGACTCAAGAAACCCGAGACTCCATGTCTCGTAATTTCATATTCATAATACATATATGTACACAATTAAACGACAATAATAAGACATGTCACCATGTGAGTACAGTATACATAAAGGTGAAATATAATAAAAATGGTGTCAGACAAAGTTGGAGTCATTGTTGAATGGCATTTGAAAATTGTGAGACCCATTACTTGATAGGCATTGTATTTGTGTATTCAATCCATTAGAGCCATCACATATCAAACAATATATATATATATGTGTGTGTGTGTGTGTGTGTGTATTCCATTCTGCACAGTGGCCATGAAGGAAAAAAATGTGTTGTAAATTGTACCCTATAGGATACATTAAATACACAAATATAATTACAATATATAGAAATAAATATTTATGACCAAATTATAATGCTAAGGTGTAGAAATGAGAGTGTTAAATTTTAATTAGATAAATTTAACAACTTGAAAGGAGTATTGGCAACCAAAAAAAGGTATCCCATTTTTCTAACCATGCAAAAGAAATTTGATTAACGAATAGACCCTTCATTGAGACAAGTGGGGTTATTATAGGTGGTTTGAGAGTGTCGAGGTTTACCACTTAGACTAGATGGGATATGTCATGGGAAAAGTAACAAAAAATTCCTACAAAGGAATCTCACAATGATTTTCATAAACTTAATAAGATAAATATTAGGTGTTAAAACCTAGTCCGAATTATTTGTTTGCATGTATGATTGAGATGGTCACTCTTTGATTTATTTATGTAGTGTGGTCTAATAGTTGATATGTTTTCACTACCATTCATAAGTTAACAATTACGTTGACAGTTAAATATGTAGGAATTTACAGGGTAAGTTCCTCAGATAGAACACCAAAAGGACACCGCTCACAAACAGATCACAGATCAATACACCAGTATTTTGACGTGGTTAAAACCCTCAGAGAGGGAAACAGTCCACGGCCTGCGCCAACGTGGCTACTACAGGCAATTTATTAATAAAAGAATGAAAATTTACATAAGCTTCTCTCATGCACGGTTAACCTACAAATGACCCTCCATGCGCTTTAAATAGAATTCATGGACCAATCGGGTGTCAAGCCACGGATCAAGTGTCGGTAATACCGAGGAGAGAATGAACCGTCGGATCACTACATATCGTGACCGTCGGATTGTAAGTTACAAAATGTACAACGGTAAAGAAACACACTTTACCTAAATCTATACCTAACTCTATACTAGACCAAGTTGAACTTAACTATTCCTATGTGTCGGAATATCCTAACATCCCCCCTTAAGAACAACTTGGGATAGGATTGAAGGATTTACAAATATGACACAATCGGAGAAGGAAGGAGGCACTAGAGCCTATCCCCCCTTAGTGACAACTTCCTGAACTCCAAGCATATATCGAAGTTTAGTGAACTTCGCCTCTATGAGAGTCTTTGTGAAGATGTCTGCAACCTGATCATCTGTTGAACAATATTGCACTTCAAGAACATGGTCATGAATGAGCTTTCTGATGAAGTGCATGTGAAGTTCAATGTGTTTGCTGCGCTGATGCTGAACTGGATCTTTGCAAAACTGAATGGCACTTTGATTATCACACCAAAGTGTAGTCGGATGCTGCTGCTCAAAGCCCAATTCTGATAGGATCTGACGAAGCCACAAGGCTTCCTTACTAGCTTCCACGGCACCACGATACTCTGCTTCTGCTGACCAAAGAGAAATGGCAGCCTGTTTCTTACAAGCCCATGTAATAGGTCCTGAACCAAGAGTGAAGACATAACCGGCAGTAGACTTCCGATCATCAGGGTCACCAGCCCAATCAGAATCAGTGAAACCAACTAATAGAGAAGCTGCTTTGGCACTGTAATGAATCCCAAACTGTACTGTACCTCGAACATAACGAAGTATTCTTTTAGCTGCTTCCCAATGACTTTCACGGGGGTTTTGCATAAAACGAGCAACAAGGCCAACAGCAAAGGAAAGGTCAGGACGAGTATGGGTTAAATACAAGAGTTTTCCTACAAGTTGACGGTATAAGGTAGCATCAACTTCAGGAGAAGTACAAGAGACTGAAAGTTTGACTCCAGACTGAAAGGGAGAAGGAGCTGGCTTACAATCTTCCATGTGAAAATGACGAAGAATATCACAAGCATACTTGGACTGGGAAAGGGAAATACCCTCCTTGGATTGCAAGACTTGAAGACCGAGAAAATAGTGTAAGTGTCCTAAGTCTGTCATTTCAAATTTCTTTTTAAGGCTGGACTTCACATGGTTTATAAGGTTGGGATCACTACCAGTAAGAATAAGATCATCAACATAAAGAACAAGGATGATAAGAGATTTCCCACTTTCTTGGTGTAGACAGTATTGTCAGAATGACACCTAGAAAAGCCAGATTCTAGAAAGCTATCCATTTTGGCATACCAAGCCCGAGGAGCTTGCTTGATACCATAAAGAGATTTCTTAAGTCGACATACAAGGCTGGAGTCTGTTTGGATGAAGCCAATGGGTTGTTCCATATAGATTTCTTCATGCAAGTCCCCATGCAAGAAGGCAGATTTAACATCCATCTGGTGGACTTCCCATTTTAAAGAGGCAGCAAGGGAAAGAACAAGGCGGATAGAGTTCATTTTGGCAACAGGGGAGAAGGTTTCAGTGTAGTCAATGCCTTCAACCTGTGAAAAGCCCTTAGCAACAAGACGAGCTTTATGTTTATCAACTTTCCCATCTGGTCCATACTTGGTTCTGTAAACCCATTTACATCTAAAAAGTTTGCGTCCCTTTGGTAGAGGAACAAGATCCCATGTATCATTTGCCAACAATGAATGATATTCTTCATTCATAGCTGCTTCCCAATGTGGATGGCCTGAAGCTTCTGCAAAAGTTTCAGGATCATGATTTACTGGAGCTTGAGCCAGTAAAGAAGAGGCTCTTTCAAACTGAGAACGTGTACGTCGCTGATCTGTAGGAACACCGGCAAGATTACCTGCTGCATCCCGAGTAGTACGGACCCATCTTGGAAGTTGAGGATCCTGAGAAGGTGGGGGAGGATTGTCATCCTCACTTTCATCATCTGAAGAAGAAATGTTTTCAAAAGTAGAAGAGATAGGAAGAGGTGGCACATCCGCCGGACTAGGCTCGCAGGCCGATTTATTTTCATCAAATTTTACATCTCTTCTAATGATAACATTTTTGGACTTAAATGGAATAAGTCTATAACCTTTTACATCTTCAGAATATCCAACAAAAGTACATTTCTCACTCTTAGGTTCTAAAGCTTTATGCTTTTCATCTGGAATATGGGCCCATGCTTCACTTCCAAAAATACGAAAGTGACTTACATCTGGTTTAATGGAACTCCAGGCTTCTTCTGGAGTGATATTCTTTAGAACCTTAGTAGGAGTGCGATTTATTATATAATTTGCACAATTAATTGCTTCGGCCCAAAAACTAAGACTGAGTCCTTTAGATTGCAGCATACAATTAGCCATTTCCTTTAAGGTGCGATTTTTCCTTTCAGCTACACCATTTTGTTGTGGAGTGTATGGAACAGTATGTTGCATTTGAATTCCATTTTCGGTGCAAAAGTTGATGAATGTGTTTTTAACATATTCTCCACCATTATCAGTTCTTAGCTTAAGAATTTGATGTCCAGATTGTTTTTCAACAAAGGCTTTGAAGGCCAAAAATGTGTTAAATACTTCGCTCTTGAGTTTTAAGAAGTATACCCAAGTGCGTCTGGAGAAATCATCAATGAAAGTTAAGAAATACTTGCAGCCAGAGAATGAAGCAACAGGAAGTGGACCACATAAATCACTGTGCACAAGCTGTAAAGGGGCTGAGGCGTGCCAAGAGGCACGTTTTTCAAAACTGTCCCGATGATGTTTTCCGAGTACACATCCGGAACAAACACCATCTCTGCAAGATACCATAGGAAGACCTGTCACCATATTTTCTTTACATGGATGCTGAAGGGAGCGATAGTTTAAGTGACCAAATCGCTCATGCCAAAGTTTGCTCACTTCATCATTATGAGCAACAAATACTGAGGGAAGATTTGATGACCCAAAGTTGTGGAACTTATACAACCTTGTGGAATCATCAGCAATACCAGTAGCTAGAATCTGTTTAGGATCTCTTAGATCCTTGATTACAACATCATGAGGTGAAAATTCAACAATTTTACCTTTACCTGAATGAGTTATCTGATACACAGATAGAAGGTTGCTGGATAAGGTTGGAACACATAATACATCATTAAACTGACCATTGTCTAGATGAACAGTTCCAGTCCCTACAAAATTAAGAGATCTATCATCACCAACATATATATTTTTGGTGTTACAATCATGTAAAGAAGAAAACATGGCTTTGTTTTTGGCCATGTGATAAGAGGCTCCAGAATCATTGAGCCACTCATGAGAATGAGAAGAAGAAGATACATTTAATGCATAACCAGACTGAGATGATTGACAACGACATGCAGAAAGTGCCATTCCTGAAGATGAAGTTGAAGTTGAAGTAGAAGAATGCTCCACATGGATGTTATCTTTCTTCATTGCGGCTTCCAAGGCTTCCATCTTCTTAAAGCATTTAGATTCTAAGTGGCCATCGCGATTACAAAAGTTACAATGTCTATCAGTCTTCTTCCATTTGTTTTTATTGGTCTTATCATTTTGCTGAAATGATCTTTCATTTTGAGGCTGAGTTTGCTTAGGACCCTTGTTTGGTTTAGGACCATTCTTTTTAGGAGATGACTTCTTAGGATTCTTTAAATTTGGTTGCTGCTGGGCGGCTAACGCTTTCTTGGAAGAGTTTCCAAGATTAAGAAGACCAAGGTGTAAGAGTTTTTCTTGTTCTCTTATTAAAGAATCACAAAAAGAGTCAAAGGAAGGGGCCTTGTAGTCTTTTCCTTGACAAATGAAAGCTTCCCTTATAGAATGGAAGGTGGAAACAAATACAGAGTAGGCTGGTCCCAACTTAGTAAGGATGGAATAAATAAGGTTACTATCTTCTTTCTTAATCTTAACACCTTCCAAGAGATATCTAAGGGTCTTGAATTTGGACAAGAAATCTTCAATGCAAGAAAAATTATTAGGATCCAATGTAAGCAACTCATTTTCAAGTTGTTGGGCTCTAATTTCATTCTTAATCCCAAAAACTTTAGTGATTTGGTCCAATGCTTCATGAGGAGTTTCAAGTTCTGCAATATGGAATCTAAGATCAGGAGAAATAGACATCCCTATCAAACCACGTGTTTGATCTTGTCTATTTTCCCATTTTGCAACCTTTTCTTCATCTTTTGGTTTCTTCTCTTGGTCTGTGGCTATTCTGTAGAGACCTTTACTTCTAAGTAAATCTTCCATGTAGGATACCCATTGGAAGTAGTTAGTGCTGTCAAGAATGACTTGGCATGGACTTTCCATTTAAAAAAAAAACTGAAGCTGAAGATGCTGAAAGTAAGTGTTCCAATGGATAGATCTCGAAAAAATTAGGCTGTTTTAAAAAAAACGGCTCTGAAAAAGGCTTCCGGATGAAGAAGTTATGGCTTTTTGAAAAAAAATTGTTGAAGTCGCCGGCAAAGTGCGCGAATGTGCGGGAATGGAAAAAA